>CABFVX010000929.1:169507-187188 GCA_902151425.1 Timema shepardi
GAGATGAAAACATATGTAATTCTAAGAATAATTACTAAATATGGAGGTATAGATATGAGTGAGGATTAGGAAGATATCATGACACAGTGAGATTATGGAGGAAATGGGAGGAAACACAACTTCAATAGTCAGGAAGTGATCGGTGTAGGTTAAAAGTAGCGTTTTTCTGGAAAAATAAAGAGAGGGTCAGCAAAGATTAAATAGGCCTACATTATTATAATTATTATTAGCACCGCGTCTTACTACCCGTTCGGATTATACGCACTTACGCTAATGTGTAATGGTAGGGTGATTGCGAGATGAAATGGAGAACCTACAGTTTAACGTGGAATCCGAACCACGGTGGAGGCCTGGCATTCCCCACATTCACAAGATGTCTTGTCAGAGGTGAAGGAAGGGTTTGGTAAACAGATAAATCTGTGCCGGGACCGACGATTGAACCCCGGACCCCCAACACAGAAGTCCGACACCTTACCCCTAGACCACCAGGTCACCAGAAGGGTTAGCAATGGCAGTCGTTAGTGCTACGTTAGTGTTGGTCATTGAACATACAAATTTTGTTAGTGCTACATTTTTGTGGAAGCTATAAGCCAAAATCATTGGGCGGGGCCAAGTTAACGTCAACCTGGCCCCGCCCAATGATTTTGGCTTATTGCTTCCACAAAAATGTAGCACTAACGAAGTTTTGATGTTCAATGACCAGCACTAACGTAGCACTAACGACTGCCTCGGGTTTTGTCGTTAGTGCTGGAATATAATATAGTGGGCGGGGCCAGGTTGACGTCAACCTGGCCCCGCCCAATGATTTTGGCTTATAGCTTCCACAAAAATGTAGCACTAACAAAATTTGTATGTTCAATGACCAACACTAACGTAGCACTAACGACTGCCTCGGGTTTTGTCGTTAGTGCTGGAATATAAGATAGTGGGCGGGGCCAGGTTGACGTCAACCTGGCCCCACTCAATAATTTTGGCTTATAGCTTCCACAAAAATGTAGCACTAACAAAATTTGTATGTTCAATGACCAACACTAACGTAGCACTAACGATTGCACTAGGTACGGTCGTTAGTGCTTTTATGGGTGGGGCCAAGTTTATGCACCTAGTGTTTGGGGAGCAGGGTGTGTGTGTGTGTGTGTGTGTGTGTGTGTGTGTGTGAGAGACAGAGACAGAGAGATTGTTTTGTTAGGAAAGGGGGTGGGAGCGAATTTGTCTCTTTAGCGTTCTTAAGTGTTAAAAAAAGAAATGAACACAGGTGTTCATCAATCTCATCATTAGCACCTCAACGCTTGACTCACAAATGGAAACCCATGAATTGTCGCAATGAAAGACACCAAATACGTTCTTTGTTTCACGACGATCCTACCCTTTGCGGTAATCCCATTATAACGCATGGTTAAGTATGTCACAGGCTGGTGAATACTATCAAAGGGGAACTAATTTGTAATTCACGTGGGGAAGTGCGCATGTTTGAATTACCATGTGATTGTCATGGAGGTATCTATGTTGGTTAGTTTCCTTAAGAACCAGTTTACCATCCATAGATAACACCTAGTTCAGATGGAAAATATCGTAAATACAATTAAATACCTTAGGTATGTAGATATTTTCTTTTTCAGGCACTAGCAAAAAAATCATTAAATAAATATGGTAAAAGAAAAAAAACATTATTTTAGCTTATAGGGGTGAAATGGGTAATTAGCATCAAAATACCTTCCATAACTACGTCACTAGGCACATTAGTGGCGTTAGGAACTCTAAGAGTTCATTGACTCACAAAAGTACGCCTCCTATTCCTCGTTTGAGCTAGCTCTATCCAGTCCACCTCATTACACCCTATCCCTATCTTGAGCTAGCTCTATCCAGTCCACCTCATTACACCCTATCTCTATCTTGAGCTAGTNTCTATCCAGTCCACCTCATTACACCCTATCCCTATCTTGAGCTAGCTCTATCCAGTCCACCTCATTACACCCTATCTCTATCTTGAGCTAGTTATATCCAGTACACCTCATTACACCCTATCTCTTTCAGGTCCATTCTAATGTTATCCTCCCATCAGTTCTCTAGATCTTCCCATTGGAGTTTAAAGTCAATATCCTGAACAAGGTTCTAGAATCTTCCATTCGCGCTGCATGTCCTACCCACTGTAATTTGCGTGACTTTATTATCCTAACAAAATCTTGTGATGAGTATAGGGTATGTAACTCATCATTAAATTAACGCCTATAATCCCCAGTATCTTCATTCCTTTTTGTACCAAATATCTTCCTAAGCTTCTTGTTTACGAATATCCTAAATTTGTTTTCGTCACGTAATGTAAGAGAACAACAATAATACTCTGTAGACCAGCTTCGTTGGCCGCGTGCTCTAGCGCGCTAATCTCGCAGTAGACTAGACTGCCGGTAACGGGGAGATCTAGGTTCGAATCTTGGTAGAATGTACCGAGTGTGGTTAATCCAAAATGGTTTCCCATTATTCCCCCACGCAAATGTGAGTACACTTTCTACAAATATAATCTTCCAAAATCCCTAAAACAATTAGCGTAATTAGTATATAAGCGTACAAACCAAATGGATAATAAGACGCTGTGCTAAAAAAAGGTATAAACATTAGCTAAATGTTATGCATAAACTTCCTCAAATATTGGTTTATTTGATTGTCGCTTTAATTAAATAACAATCATTTTTATTAGTAAGCGTTCATATATACTTATATACATTAAGAAATATACCAAATCCTTTTATTAATTAAATTCAAAATTATCTCATTTGTAGCTCAAAGTAAACAATCGCCCCTGATACCATTTTTTTTTTCTAATATGTAGATAGATCTGTCAAATATACTTGTTTTTATTAGTACTGCCTGTCCTTATTATTATTATTATTATTATTATTATTATTAGCACCGCGTCTTACTACCCGTTCGGGTAATACGCTTATGTACTAGTTATACTAATGGTTTTAAGGATTAGGAAGGTAATATTTAAAAGAAATGTGCTCACAATATAGTGGAGGGAGAGTTGAAAACCATTCTGGAAAAACCACCCTCAGCACACCCAACCAAGACTCGAACCTCACGGTTCACTCCATCATCAGCAGTTTAGTCTACTGCGAGGGTAGCGCGCTAGACCACGCGGCCCACCGAAATGGGTTTTCATTAATATTCTTTATCATTTCGAGCACTGAGTAAGCTCAATTCAATATTGAAATTATGGAGCGAACAGTATAGTTCTTTATTAATATTCCATTTTTATATCTAATAGCCCCCTTAACTACCCGCTCCCTCCCTCTTATGACCCATCAGACGCTTCGTCTTGTCAAAGTCAATTAAAATGGAAACTTCCCTTTATAGAATTAACGAGAGAGAGAAGTCTTGACAAGCTATTTTATTCCACTCAAGATAAAGATGAAAGCTAAAGGCTATTTTACTTATTGGTTCTCTCTTCTCTTTTTATTTCCTTCGTCTTATAGAAATTATGTTACTAAAAAGGAACTAAAAATCATGAAATATTGAATTAAAACTAAGATAATTATAATAATATCCAGATGCATCAAATTCGATTAAAAAGCAATTTTACGGTAAAGAATATTTTAGCGAAAAGTTTTTTTTTGGTAATCAAATTACATTTTTATTTTTAGTATTGGGAAATAAAATACTAAATATATTAAAGTTATTTATTCAACTCGTTTGGTAAAAATTCAACGTGTCATCCAATAAATTTCACTTTTATTAGTCCATAAATCTATAGAAATAAAATATTAAAGCTCTGTACTTATATGGATCTTAATTATTCCACATTAGGGTTAAAAAAAAGTTTCTCACAGACACACTAACCTCATAGAACAATTAAATATATATGACTATACCAACAGAACGGCCACCGCTTGTTGGCGAAGACAGTGCCAACATTCTCGGATAGATGGTATCATGTGGTCAGCACAACAAGTTCCTATGCCATTAATCTCAGTTTTCTATATCAAAGCCACTACTTGTTCATTGAAGTAGCTCCTTAATTGTGCTCACGAAACTGAGTTGACCCCGTTTTGGATTTGAAGCGCCGGTGATCGAACACAAGGTATCTGAATTTGTAGTATGTAACTCTGATCACATATGAGTCATAATTTAATCCCTAGAGAGTGTTTTTTTTACATTTGAAAGACTTTCAATTCATCATCAATAACTGTCAAATTCATTGATTTATTCGACATTTGAACATAAAAAAATTTCATTGAAATACTCATAAAAAAGTTAGACAAGACCACTAAAAACGTGTCATTACGTACCTAGAGGTGTCATTACGCAAGAGTATGCCGTTGTACACCAGAGAGAAAAAACAATTTTATAAACCAGAGAAAACCAAATTTGACCTTCTGATAAAAATATAATAAAAAAATATGCTATTTACTTATTGCATATTTTATTATTTATAAGAAATATTTTCGTGAGATAGATTTGTGTCTACCCCTTCATATTACATAGATTTAATCAGTGGCGTAATAGGACAAAACCTTTTTTTTTCTTAGCGCTGCATCTAAGTACCCATTCGATTAACCACCTTTGCACTAAATAGATTAATGTGCCAAGGATGAGGAAGGTTGAGATTTGAGGAGGAGGAAGATTATAAAACCATTTAGAAAAATGCACCCTTAGCACATCCGGGATTTGAACCTTGATCTCACAATCATCGATGGTCTAGTCTATTGCGAGAGTGATTCCATAGACTATGCGGTCACCGAAGTGGATGACGTAAACATTTATAGGGAGAGGGTTAAGAAGGGTCAGTATAAGAATATATAAATAATGTTTGAAGTGAAATATGACCTAATAGGAAATAAGAGCTTAGAAACTTCCCTCATTTTCAAAAATTTAGAATACCCATGGAAGATATTTTAAAGATACAAGATCAATTTAATCGATGAAAAGAAAATCGACAGCTCGAATCAATTCTTGTGAATTTGTATTAGAATATATTGAACAGAAATCGTTGGTGACCTGGTGGTCTTAGGGTAAGGTGTCAGACTTTTGTGCTGGGGTCCGGGGTTCAATCCTCGGTCCCGGCACAGATTTATCTGATTACCAAACCCTTCCTTCACCTCTGACAAGACATCTTGTGAATGTGAGGAAAGCCAGGCCTCCACCGTGGTTCGGATCCCACGTTAAACTGTAGGTCCTCCATTTCATCTCACAATCACCTTACCATTACACATTAGTGGAAGTGCGTATAACCAGAACGGGTAGTAAGACACCGTGCTTATAGTAATAATAATAATAATAATAATAACAGAAATCGTTAAAATTACTACAGGTATAACTTATTTAATTTTAAAATTCATACATTTTAAAAGGGGTTTCATGAAAGGAGTTGTAAAACTCAATCTATTACGAATGGGTTTGGTTATACTAACTATACTAATCGCTTTCAACAATCTATAGAAAGACCTCGGGGGTCTTTGAGTCAAGCCAATGTGCATAGGTTCATACCCAGATGAGGTCGACGGAGTTTTTATTGAGCAGTAGAAATCCATAGCACAACTTTTTTAGGAGGGGAATTAAGGCCGTCGGTCCTATCTCGATTGTGGAAATGAAAATAACCCTGGGAGGTATGTGAAAATATCTCTCCCGGCAAAATTGGTAGGTCCTTTCACTCTCACTCATAGAAATTCCAATGTGCTGATATAATCAGTGAGTTAAGAAAGTGCACGTTAAATATCTCATGTGAATAAATTAAATAAATTAATCTAATAGAGCCTTGAATTATATCAGTTCTATTAAAAATGTTTATTCTTTATTCTTTTTTTATTTTTTTTTGCGGGGGGAGGGGGGGAAAGAGTAAAGGGTCGAGTTTTATTTCAAAACGTCTTACTGCCCATTTCAAATTTAATTACAACGATGAGGAAGGTAGATATAATAAGAAATGTACCCTAATTGGCGTGGAGGAAAACAGTACACACATAAGGAAAACCACCCGGCTGGGATACAAAACCACACCTCTCCATCACTAGCAAAGTAGACTAAACGAGCTTGAGATTTAGTCCGTGAATCAACCGATGCTGTTTGTAGGTTAAGATAGGAGCACGGTAAAAAGAGGTGTATCCTTCACTCAAACAAGCTATCAGATTTACTCGTATTATTATTATTAATATTAGCACCACGTCTTACTACCCGTTCGGGTTATACGCACTTACGCTAATGTGTAATGGTAGGGTGATTGTGAGATGAAATGGAGGACCTACAGTTTAACGTGGGATCCGAACCACGGTGGACGTCTGGCATTCCCCACATTCACAAGATGTCTTGACAGAGGTGAAGGAAGGGTTTGGTAATCAGATAAATCTTTGCCGGGACCAAGGATTGAACCCCGGCTGCCAGCATAGAAGTCTGACACCTTATCCCTAAACCGCCAGGTCACCCATTTACTCGTAATTTATGTCAATTCTTACGACGTCTTGTAGATGCTACTTTTTACATTTTCTGTTTCAAGCCTGAGGTAAGTTTTTTTATTCAAACCATATATTTTCCACTACCGGCTCTCTGGACCTGTCATAGCTTCATATATCTTATATTCTAACTTGAGATTAGGACATGCACAACATCCAGTCCTGGCTGTTAATTTATCAATGTGAAAGGGTATAACCATATTTCATTAATGTTAATTTTTTATTCATGCTGGTAATCGAACCCGGGACCCTTAACTCAATAGGAAGACAGGCTACCGAATGAGCTAAGGTGTCGGATACCACTTCTTACATGCTGTTAAAATAAAAAGTCGCAAATTTTTTTTTTCAATGTTTACTGGAAATATTAGAATTGTATTTTTTAAACCGACTTTCCTTTATCAATTTTAACACTAAATAATAGTATAATTACTAAAAAACAATACCAACCGTCGACAAACAACGAAACTGCAAATGACAGTTAAATTAAACACAATCCAATGAAGCCTAAAAAAATACACATAAAAATACAATACTTTTAATTATAAAATATAATCAATATGTCACTGAAAATACAAAGGTGCCATTAACATTCCTTTGAGATCGTGAACAAGGTAATACAAATCCCCTTGATTAATTTGGTTGGTTTGATGTCTACCAACTTAATACATACTTAACCAAAGGCAAGGATAGGAGAAAAAGGAAAACAATTTTTTTTATTATATTATAATTTGCCTCAAAGACAACTATTTAGGATTATTGAAAGATAAAGATTACCTGTTATTTAAAGAACCAGGAATTGATTATCTAAAATTTAAAGAGTCAGGAATGGATTACCTGTAATTTAAAGAGTCAGGAATGGATTACCTGTAATTTAAAGAGTCAGGAATGGATTACCTGTAATTTAAAGAGTCAGGAATGGATTAACTGTAATTTAAAGAGTCAGGAATGGATTAACTGTAATTTAAAGAGTCAGGAATGGATTAACTGTAATTTAAAGAGTCTAGGAATGGATTACCTGTAATTTAAAGAGCTATGAATAGAATGACGAATGGTAATGTGTAATTTACACTGTCGCTATTGTTAGATTTGTTTTAACGCTAAGACTCCTCTAGGGTAATCCCAGCGCCGAAGAAATACTTGATTATAGGGGAAGCGATTTTCCGTGTATACTTTAAACTTTGCTTTGGTTTGATTCTTTCTTTCTCTCTATCTTTACTACTGACATGCCTGATGGATGACAGCAGACTGGTTTGGTTCTGGATGTGTCAATATACAAATAACCCCATCTTGTGTCATTGTTATTTTCTGTTCGATTACATATTTAGGTCAAACATAAAAAATACCTCAAATATGTGTGTTTGTTGTATATAAATGCTAGTTAAAAAAAAATTTCAATACTTTTGATTATACTGAATCAGAAGCCATAGTATATAAGAGACTAATAAGTAGAATTTTTAGATTTTTCTGTCACTTTAGAGCCTTGAACAGGCTAGTCACGATTTTTGTAGGAATACATTATTTATTAATCTCAATTGCAAGGTAGAATATAAAATATTAATTACATTGAATTATGACTAGAAAGGAATTTACACCCCTAAACTTTATTAAATTATTATTACTACTACTACTACTATTAGATGTAGTATTAATTTGTTTTGTTTTATTTCTAACTGGATCACCTAGGAAAATTACACATTTTAAAATCAAAGCGAAAAATTACAGAATATGCACAGAATATAATTAATAAAACCAAAGATAGATCAAAAATGGGTTTGTTTGTTTCACATACCTATTCACTTTAGTAAGTAAAATATTTATTTGATTCTATCTTAAATTTATACTCATTTATTTAGGAAAACAGATTATTTCCTCATTAAAAATCGACTGCTGAGGACGGGGAGATCGAGGTTCGAATCTCTGTCGGGTGAACTGGGGGTGACTTTTTCTAAATGGTTTCCCCCTCTCCCTCCACGCAAATGTGCGTTCACTTCCTCTAATTCAAACTTCCTAATTCCTAATCCATTAGCGTGAATAGTACTTAAAGGGTATAGCCCGAACGGTTAGTAAGACGTGGTGCTAAATAATAATAATAATAATAATAATAATAATAATAATAATAATGATAATAAAACACATTAAAAATAAGCTTATTTGGAGCTTAACGCATTAGAGCGCATGACCGCCAGTGCGTGTAGATCCAGTAAACCTTGAGGGATGATATTTGCATATTTATTTTAAGAAATCTCAAGGTTAACTTTAAAAAGCTGTGAACCTAAGGCCTTAAGGTGAGATTGAAATGGACGTGAGAAAATGACAGTGTTTTTTTTACGGCAAAATATTTTTTTGTGGCCAAAATAAATAAAATATCTCTTCAATACAAACATAACATCTAAATTTCTTCGCATGGTGACCTCAATATTTCTTTAATATTTGTCAAGTGTTTCCTGAAATTTAATGACAACTCCTTATCTCCATTTAAAAAGTTTCTCATCTAATGCCGCTATGCTCATGATGGATATTCAAGAACCTCAACTTGTGAAGAAAATTAAACTTTATGTTTGTACTGGAACAATATTTGATTTATTTTAACCAAAGCTCTTTTTTTGCCATAAAAAACTGCAAAAACACTGGCTTTTCTCGCGTTCCCTACATGCTCACCTTAAGACATGTTACCACCGGGGTATATAGATAGCTCCGACACCTATAAACCTAAAAAGTTACATCTTCACCCTGTGTGTCTTGAACCTACTTTATTATTATTGTTGTTATTGTTATTAGCACCGCGTCTTACTACCCATTCGGTTTATACGCACTTACGCTATGTAATGGTAGGGTGATTGTGATATGAAATGGAGGACCTACAGTTTAACGTGGGATCCGAACCACGGTGGAGCCATGTCATTCCCCACATTTACTTTTATTAAAGTCAATAACAAGAGCATATTTAATTTTACCCTTAAATTATTTTTGAACCCGATACCTTAAGATCCCATGACTATCATATTTGATGAGATCTAACACCAAGACCTATAGAAATATGAAACATGACCTAGGTCCACGTAATTAGCGTAGCGTCAGACTGTACGCCTTGGGGGTATTTTATTTGATTTTAATATGTTGAGACCCGCTTCTGTGACCGAATGCTCTAACGCACTATTCTACCAGTAGATTAGATTATCGATTACGGGGATGTCGTAGTTCACATCTCGATCAAGTGTTCTGAGTTTTTTATTTTTACAAAATGGTTCTTCAAACTCTCTCTTTAATTCCACGCAAATTCGGGTACATTTCCTTGAAACCTAACCTTCCTAATCAGTTAAAGCATTAGCGTAATTTGTACATAAGTGTATAATCTGAACAGGTAGTAAGTAAGACGTGGGGATAATTAAATATAAATGTTTAGAGATTTACACCTTAAACCGCTTGACTGACCATCTGTTTATGCTTCTCCTCAATTAAGAAAATTAGAAATCTAAAACTTTACATATGTACTAATAATCCAAAGCACTATCAACCAACAAAATAAGAAACTGAAGACACACAAGTTTCAAACAATGTTTCTGTACGTACGCACTAATATAATATCGTAATATCGAAATTGAAAAGTGATTATAGAGATGGCCGATTATATTTGTGTCCATAGATGGTGCTTGAGGGATAGGTAAATCGATTGATCGGAGTAGTTCCACTCCCACTATCTTGGAGCGCTAGTGTGTTAGATTTAACGATATACAGCCAAGCTACCTTTACTATGATTCAGGTGTTCAGCAGAGCTACGGTAGCTCCATGACTTCTTTGGTGCTGACTGACAGCTCACAGCTGACATCTAAAGGCTTTGAAAAGTTACCAGACCAAATTATGTATCCCTACGCCGAACCATTTGATCTGCAAAAACATGTGTTTAGCAGCTGTCACTTCTGACAGTCAAAATTTAGGTATATACCTAAATGTTGACTGTCAGAAGTCAGCTGTGAGCTGTCAGTCAGCACCAAAGAAGCCATGGGGCTACTGTATATAGCTAAATGTTGACTGTCAGAAGTCAGATGTTAGCTGTCAGTCAGCACCAAAGAAGCCATGGGGCTACTGTATGTTGTTTCTCTGATATTAATGTAAATTTTATTTTGTTAGCCCTAAAGAGCCGTTGTTTGAGGTGTGTGTGTAGGCATATCTTCTACTGTTTAATATATGAATGTTGTATTTCTTGGTTTGAGGTTCTATCACTCTGCTCTCCTCCCGAAATGAAATCCTGCATACGCCCCTGGATGGGATGATTCCCCTTTCGGGAAAAATACCGAAGATATCATATGGGAATTGAACCCGAGACGCCTAGGCTCGTAGCCAGGAGGCACTGACCACTACATACACCACGGGGCCGGTTAGAGTAATTAAAATAATAATAATATTTAGCACCGCGTCTTACTAACCGTTCGGGTTATACGCTTTAAGTACTAAATACGCTAATGGACTGGGAATTCGGGAGGTTGAAATAGAGGAAGTGAACCCGCATTTGCGTGGAGGGAGAGTGTAAAACCATTTAGGAAAATCCACCCCCAGTTCACCCGACCGAGATTCTAACCTTGATCTCCCCGTACTCAGAGGTTGAGCTCAACACGACAAGCGCGTTAGCCAACTACGCCACCGAGGCGGGTAGTAATTAAAAACAACTATTTTGGTCAAACTTTCATTATTAACTGGGGTTGGCTCCATTGGCCAATCAGTCACCCCTATTTTAATCGATATTTTCTAGGAACTAGGACAGTAGAGTCAGGAAGACACCCAGTAGTCCACCCACCGTTTCATTCCCACGCCCTTGTCATATCAATATGACGCGAGTATTTCCCCAAGGCGATGACCGGATTGAATCTTTCTCTGACGTTTTCAAGAGAAGAGGTAACTAACATCTCTTGTCAGTTTCCCGCCATATATTTTCCAAAGGTCGGAACTATAGGGCGTCACACCAGTTAATCGCCCTAATATTTCAGTCACCCGCACCAAATCTTAAAACTCAGCTTACATTTTTAAAACGTACTCCATATCTATTTTCATTCATACATACTAGAAGAAAAAAAATATACTATTATTATTAATAGCACCGCGTCTTACTACCCGTTCGGGTTATACGCACTTACGCTAATGTGTAATGGTAGGGTGATTGCGAGATGAAATGGAGGACCTACAGTTTAACGTGGAATCCGAACCACGGTGGAGGCCTGTCATTCCCCACGTTCACAAGATGTATTGTCAGAGGTGAAGGAAGGGTTTGGTAATCAGATCAATCTGTGCCGGGACCGAGGATTGAACCCCGGCCGCCAGCATAGAAGTCTGACACCTTACCCCTAGACCGCCAGGTCACCTAGATTACTATTGAATAAGTCCTTGTTGAGATGCTGAATCAATTTTCATTGATGGGAACTTTAAATAACCTATATTTCACTAGAGGCTTGTTTTCGTTTATTTTACATCCCCGAAGACAGTGTTTCCAAAATTGGGAATACACGAATTATTTATTTTGTTAGTATTTTCTATAATAATATAAATTTATAAAATTAAAGAAAAAGGAAAAATAAACTAATAAGTGTAAATGTAATAAAGAAAGACCATCTAAATGAAGAGGAAATATGTGGGAAGAAACAAATGCACAAAGATGACGTCTTCCTTTCCTCTGCCTTTTATATTAGAAGTAGTCATACACACATTTAAATATGTGTGTGATTATAGATTTGAGACGGAATATTTTCAATTATTATTTATGTAAAATAATTTCATCTGATTAAATAGAGATAATGTAATCAAGATAGAGATATTACTAATGTCAACGTTTATACTTGAGAATAATTTCTCCTGAGGGCGTTAACACCAGAAATATCATCATATGAGTTCATTAGACACATGTAACACACTCGCGTAATTAGTACATAGCTGTATAACCTTAACGGGTAGTAATACGCGGTGATAAAAAAAAGTAGTAAAGGAACAAATTAATGCGGACCTTTGTAGACCCGCTATTTTAATAAATCATACCGCAAATTTTATCATCAATAAATTAATTAAAATAATTTAAAGGTTGACCAGGTATTTGTCTCGCCCTTCTCCCCAAACCCTGTATTTAATTAGCGGCAAGGACATTGTGGCTACTTCACAGCAGATAAATACCAGTGTTGATACATAAAGCCCACCAAAATAATCCCAGATTATCTTTAAATTTTATTTTGTCATCCATCAAAAGATGAATGGTTATTTTAGTAAAAAACAAACTAGATATATATTTCTAATTTTTTAGATTAATCTCTGCTGAAGTGCCTGATTTTACCGTAAAACGCAGTTGAAATTCAGATAGTTTCTACCTTTTCATATATAAATAGTTTTAAACTTTAAATTTTATTTGTTTCAACTGGCTAGGAACATGTCAAAACCTTTCTTCATCTCATTTTTGCGTGAACATTATTTCAAAATTATCAAACTAATTCTTAATTAAAGCAGGCTTTATTAACGTCTGCAAAACGCTTTAGCGTAGTTTTCCAAAGGGGGGGGGGGGTGCTGGGGACGTTAGGAAAAGAGTTTTCGCAATTTTTAAAGGGATTGTGAAGGTTATACTTACAGGAAGTGTATCCGCATTTGAGTGGAGGGAAAATGAAAAACCATTTTAGAAAATACAGCCTCAATACACCCGACCGAGATTCGAACCTCTATCTCTCCATCATCGGTAGTCTAATTCTACCACGAGAGTAGCGCGTTAGACCGTTCGACCACCGAAGTAGGTTAAACAACTGTTATTCACTGATAATAACATCCATGAGACGTCTCTTAGAGCCAATCTGAATATGGTTATGAAAATATTGGATACCACGACAGCGTTAAAGGGAACCAAGCCATTTTATGCGTTGTCATGGTTACGTGATGTCACACAAAGATCGCCCTATCATCTCTCGTCGGCCTTTGATGCCAAAGGAGGCAAACAAAAGTGCTTTCACAAACAACGTTATAGGAGTGCTTCCTTAGGTAGTGTCTGTGTGATTATGAAGCTCTTTAATGTCAAGTGGAAGGTAGAAGGTACAGTTAAGATCGTGGAAGTGGAACGAAAAAAGGATGGGAGCTGCTATTTAGGACTAAAAAAAACTTTAATTGCTAACCAAATAGTCCAATTTTCGTTGAGAAGGCCTTTCAGAAAGTACAAACTATTTTTCACGGCCAAACTTAGTAATACTTTTTAATAGAGTGCTTTTTTTATACGAGTATTGGTAAGATCTATCAAACGATATCTATCGATTATATTATCCAACGCAGGGGTTTTCAATCCGTGGCCCGTGCCATTATTTTTTGGGGCCCACTGGTCATGAAATATATAAAGATGATTTCAAGTATGATAAAAAGTATTGCGACTTAATACAAATGTATATTATTTTGAACCGGAAAATAACAAGTATATTAGACAATAATTGCGCTAACTTTTGCTACGTAAAATCTAAACATATAAAAAACAACACGAGCAATCCTAATCCACAGGGTTAGTATAAGTGTATAAGAATGAGCTGCTACGAATATTTTTAATATGTAGGTTTATTCAATTCGAATATTGTGGATGGAGTATTTGGGCCCAATAAGAGACGGAAACTGCCGTTTGACATAAAAAGGTTGAACACCCCCTGATCTAACGTATGTATGCATGGATTTTACTAGCCGGCTTTTAAGTCACTTCTTGTGATTCCGGTAGGTATGGAAAATCATGTTGGATGGTTACTAAAATAACTAAAACTACTTTCATACGCCAATATAATATGTTATCTGCAGCTGAAACTACTTTTGATGTAATAAATAGACACCCGTAGCATAATGCTAATAGAAAATTGTTATTAATTTTTACCGCGAAAAAATACGTATTTTCTAGAAGGTCCTTTCAATTATAATTCTTCCACTAATAGTTAAATTTGTCTCTTATTAATAATATAATACACAATTTAAAAGTTATTAGAATTGGTTCAACAACAATAATTACATTGTCCGGCCTATACGAGAATTTACTTTAATGTAATAAGGATTAGGAAGACATAATTTGTAGAAATGTACCCGAATTTACGTGGAAGAATAATGGGAAACAATTTATGAGAAATTACCGTGACCGAGAAATCATATCAAGGCGAGATTGAAGCTTTAATACGCGTACCGGTGGGACTATTATTTAAGAGCATTTTGGCTATAGAAACAAATAGTTGACATCGTTGGTCTTGGGTTAAAAAACTGCCGGGGCCAACGGATTTTTCCTAGGCGATAAAAATCCGTAGCACAATTTCCTTTGGAGGAGAAGTAAAGCCGTCAGTCCTATGCCAATTGTGGCATGTTAAAGAGCCCTAGATGTTATGCGAAAATAACTTTCCCGGCAAAATTGGTAGGCATTTTCGCTCTCGATCATAGAAAATCTCGAGTGCTTATATAATCAGTCGGTTCAGAAAGTGCACCTAAAATACCTCAAATAAATAAATAAAAAGAGGAAAAATTTACAAACACAATTTTGTGAAAAGAACACTGGACTTTAATTAAATTGTCCTCCTTTTTAGAAAGTATTCAAAAATCAATGGTCATATCAAATGTATCCTAGGCAAGTAAATACTTAAACAAAATCCTTTTGCCTTTGTTAAGTCGAGATAGGGACAGTTAATAAATACGTAGCAAAAACAGAAAAAAGCAAACTCCTTTTGTTGATTTTTTTTGGTCCACAACGAAGTATTTTAATAAAAATCTGCTTTGTGTTATCCGATCGGGACTAATTTCAATAGAGTTCTCTTCAGATAACAGAGTAAGAAAATAAAAAAATAAAATAAAAAGGGGGAGGCAGGTTTGAGTATTAGTGGGTTAAAGTATTTTTATACACGCATACATGCATACATACATATATACATAGTTACATAGGCCTACAAAATCAAAAGACACGAGTAGCCAAAGCACAAAATATTGTGACCATAAAATTAGAAGGTTCAATATTGTACCACAACAGCGTGTACACCATCTTCGATGGTCGCATGGTCTAAGGCGTCACTCTAGTGTTGATCTAGACTCCCAATGTTAGCAAGATTAGGGTTCGAATCCTGGTCGGGTATATTGGGGTTGTTTTTATAAAATGGTTTTCCACGAAAATACCGGTACACTTTCTCTAAATTCCACCTTCTTCTTATCTAACTCACCAGCTTGATTATTAAATAGATGTATAACCTGAACATGTGGTAAAACGCGGTGTTTAATAAAACAGTGATAAGTGACCTGGCGGTCTAGGGGTAAGGTGTCGGACTTCTGTGCTAGGGATCCGGGGTTCAATCCTCGGTCCCAGCACAGATCTATCTGATTATCAAACATTTCCTTCACCTCTGACAAGACGTGTATTAATCACTGCTTGAGAAGGTGTGGGAATGCTAGGCCTCCACCGTGGTTCGGATTCCACGTTAAACTGTAGGTCCTCCATTTCATCTTACAATCACCCTAACATTACACATTAGCGTAAGTGCGTAGAACTCGAACGGGTAGTAAGACGTGGGGCTGATGCTGCTACTGCTGCTACTACTACTACTACTACTACTACTACTACTACTACTACTACTACTACTACTACTAATAATAATAATAATAAAACAGTGTGTTATAGTTGTTTCAATGTGAAGGCCTAATGGATTGCTTCTATCGTGGTTTGAACAATACCGAGAACAAACATTCAAATTATATTTAATTACTAGGAACAACGCCTCCACTACACAGAGTAACCAAGGACGTACGTCATGATAGAACAAAATGTACAAGCTCCACCTAACGTCACGATACAATAGACCCTCACTCCCTTGATCAAACATGGCGCCTGCCACTTGAACAGAATGGCTCATGGTATATTTAAGACGATTGCCAAACGCTGGGAAGAGTCAAGTCACAGTTTGTGACGTCGTAATTTGATGGAAGCACACTCTGGGTGTGAAGGCAGTTTTCTAAACTATTAAAGCTCACACGAAGAATGGTGGTCGAACGGATCGCAGACTAATTTTTTTTTTGCATCACGTTTTACTACCCGTTAGGGTTATACGCTTATGTAATAGCTAAGGTAATGGTTTTAGCAATTATTAAGATTATATAGGTGACCTGGCGGTCTAGGGGTAAGGTGTCAGACTTTTATGCTGGCGGCCGGGGTTCAATCCCCGATCCCGGCATAAATTTATCTGATTACCAAACCCTTCCTTCACCTCTGACAAGACATCTATTACACATTAGCGTAAGTGCGTACAACCCGAACGGGTAGTAAGACACGGTGCTAATAATAATAATAATAATAATAATAATAATAAATATTATATACAGGGAAAGTGCACCTGCATTTGCGTGGAATAAGAGAGGAAAAATATTTTGGAAAAAAATCACCCTCAGTACACTCGACCGAGATTCGAACCTCCATCTCCCCATCATCGGTAGTCTAGTCTACTGCGAGAGTGGTGCGTTAGACCACGCAATCAACAAAGTGGGTTGTATCGATTCTAGTTACGACAGTGGTGTAGGGTTGTGGAAGGTAAGTTTTAGATGAAGTGTGTGTACATTTGAATAAAGGGATATGGGAAATCATTTAGAAAAAAATCTACTCTTTTTAGATCTTGCTGGGATTCCAACCACGATCTCTACGTCACCTTCAAACCAGACTGGATGAGCCGGATATTTAGTCTGCGTGACCAACGCTGTAGTTCATCTTTATTAAAGACAAAAATCATGGTGTATTTAAGTTTCAATAATTAGTGACTGATATCCCGTGATTATAATTATATTAAAAATTCACACATAGGAAAAAAAAATGATACGGTGCACCACACATATTTTTCTCTTGAATAAAAAAAACAGAAATATTTACTAAAAACTTGTAAAATTTGTGAAACGAAATAATATTCACTGTTTGCAGAAATAATCCCTTCAAAGAGCTTAAATGAATTAATATACACTGAAACATTGAGAAAAGAGGAGTATCTCGATTCACCAAAGAACATAACAATTATTTCAATTTTCAAGCTTGAATAAAGAATACATATATTGACTTATAACTCAAACATTTTATAGGTTTTTTAAAATATATTTCAAACAAAAGATTTTTATATATATTATTATTGTTAGCACCGCGTCTTACTACCCGTTCGGGTTATACGCACTTACGCTAATGTGTAATGGTAGGGTGATTGTGAGATGAAATGAAGGACCTACAGTTTAACGTGGAATCCGAACCACGGTGGA
>CABFVX010000930.1:0-62910 GCA_902151425.1 Timema shepardi
TGTATGGCTAGTTAGACTGAAATTAGTCTCAAGATCATTACTATCATTATCATCTCATTGCAAGTATGACGTGTAGACACCCTCGTGGGTATATCCTGGGCAGAATTCTGTACCATCAGAGTGTCTTAAGAGTCTACACACACGCTCAACTGTACTAGATACTGTGGGGGGTGGAGGGAGGATTGAAAATCGTAAGATAAATACGGAGAAATGTGAGCAACGTTGACTACTTTACAGCCATTTCTTTGGGCTTATATTCTTTAAATGGTTCTTAACAGGGTGGCTATTAGAACTTCGTTTTTATAAACTTCACTTGAAAAAAATCTAACCTAACATAGATAATTTATTACATTTAAAGATCTAAAACTTCTACAAAATATGACCATTTATCATTCTCTAGATTATGTAATGTTACGCAAGTAAAAATTTGCATTTATTTTAATGACACAGAAAAAATATTGGCAAAACAAGTCTAATCATTTTCTGAATATTTTTATCTATGATGTTGTCATAAGTTTAATATATTGTGCACAAATTGTTTTTAAATTGTTTTTAATATAATGGAAACAAACATGTTTTTAACTTCTTTCTTTTTTTATCTATTTTGTTCGTCTAGTTAAAATTATTTACTAGCTTTATGTCATATTGTGATTATAAGTGCTACTTTTTCAAACCTGTTTTACATAGTTTATTTTTCCTTGTATTGTTTTGGACATTGTGGCCGCTAACCCTTCTCACATTTTTACCCAATAATAATAGTTATTGAAGGTGGTGATATGGAAATGATGTGGCGGTGGTTTATCACACATGAATGCTTCCATTTCTCCGGAGTAATTAATTTCTGTACGGTTGAAGGGGATGGCTGGAGGAAAAGAAGAGGAGATGAAGGCCGAAATAAAGAGCGCAATAATTTTTGCCATACCTTTCCCCTAACTCCTGCTTTTCCACCATTCGTTACTGTGCTCAGACAACATCTTATAGCTAGTTGTTTGACAACCCTCGTGCGTGTTCGCAAAATCGGGTGATCTGATTCCCTGAACTACAGACGTGGTCCATAGGATTGCATTCTTTCAATTGCGTCACTTAAGAAGACATTTTTTTTACTGAAGGGCTACGTGGTAAGGGAATTTCCAATTTTGAATGCAAACCTTTTTAATTTGATTATTTTCAATGTTAAAAATATATTTTTATAATTATTATAAAACAATCGTAACCTAATTTAATTAACTAGATTTATGTCTTAGAATACAAGAGATCTTAAAAATCGAATAATATTTCACCTCTTATAACTAGTTTACAATAATGACTCCACATTAATTATCATCAATTATTAACCACCCACCTCAGTGGCAACATGGTCTAAGGTGCTACTATCGCAGTAGCCTTGATTCCAATGACAATGATATCGAGGTTAGAATCTCTGTCGGGTGTACAGAGGGTGGTTTTTCCTAAATGGTTTTGCACTATCCCTCCACGTAAATGTGGCTACACTTACATTAAAAATGGCCTTCCTAGTCCCTCAAACCATTAACGTATAACCCGAATGGGTAGTAGGACGTGGTGCTTAAACAAACAAAATAATTTTTAACTATTCTTAAACAAGGATAAATAATATTTAAACTAATATATTAATTCACCATGACAAAAAGGTTGTAATAAATAGAATATAATTTGTTTTTACTATTTAAAGCCAGGTTTTTAATCACCCTTAAAATGTTAAGAACGTTTAAACTTGCCACGCACCGAATCGGATCAAAATCAGAACCCTACGAACGGAAATTAGTGTTGTCCCCACATTGGATCGGGATTCAATTCAGGTCCCTTGGAAGTCAGCAACCTAAAAGGTACATCGATGTCAGTGATTTGGTGGTAGTGAGTGATAAGAAGAGCAGCAAATGGTGGTTGTTGTATGCATTGCTGCTGATGCCAATGAAGATGAAGAAGAGGTGGTTTCAAAGATATTTTTGAGTGCACGACGTACAGTAAATGCAACATAAAATTTCCGAGAATTCCTCGCACGCATTTTTTTTAACACAGTCATACTAATATTTGTTATCAATGTCATAAATTATTTTAGGGTACTGTTGAACTAAATTGATTATTTCTTCATCCTAAAACATTTTTTTTAATAAGCATAGATTGTCGAGTAGCAACAGGAAACGAACATCAACAGGTGTAAATTGAGCTCGAATGTATGGATTATGAAATAGTCCAGTGCTGATGATGCATGTGCATATAATATAGCTTTTAAATCCATCTGAATCCGTCAAAATCTTGTCTCCTGTCAAACCAATTCGTTCCGTTACTATCCGACGCTTACGTTTCCAATCAGATCCGAGCCATTGTGCGAACATACATTAAAATGCAGGTAGCCACAAATTTCTGATGCATTCCATTCCAATCATATCCAGTGTGCGTCAAGGAAAATATACCAGGTAAATTTTACTAGACAGGAAATGCTTTTTATCTATCATCGAAATAAAGTTCAGATTCATGTTTGATCCCTGACTGAGAACTGCAAATATGAGTCTACTTTTATTTTGGTTTTCCATTCCTTCCTTCTGCTATTGATGATGAACTGTGTGTGCATTGACCCATACTGCTCATTTTGATATGAAAGACCTTTTCTACAAAAAACTGTGTGTACAAGAAGTTTCCTTAAATCTGGATTTCACTATAATATAATTCGATGACAAACCTTTTAAAGTAGAAAAACAACAATAGTTATGAGTTTTAGTAATAAAACTAATATGAATTTTAATTTGAAGTTAATTTATTAAAGTATTCATATTAATCATACATTCAAAGAAAATCCATTAGCTTAAAATATCCATGGTTAAATGGAAAAAATTGTGCGGAAAATATACATTTGCTAGTCAAGTTCTTTCGTGTGTAATTTTTTAAAAAAAAAATCAAAAATAGTTAAATAATATAATTATTCCTAATATTAACAATATTATGTGATAAGGCAGAGTTTTTGACAGACAAGATAACGTGCTTTAAAAATTTCATACAAGCGTGACTGTAATGTTTAGTAAAAGGGGGGGGGGATGGTTAAGGTTCTAGAAATATTACTCTTCCTTTATGTATTGAATAGGTTCGTGTAGAAAAAATTCACCAGTAAAATAATAAGTTAGACTTGCACATGTGATTACATGGTCTAATACATTGCTCATACAAAATATACTGGATTGTTGTTGACGTTTGCTATTGGACCCTGCCTGATTCCCGGTTGTTTAATTGTGTGGGGTAGTGCCTAAATGTTTTACAGCTATCCCTCTACGCAAATATACGTATATTTTATATAAAATGTTGTATAACTGATCCCAACCCCAATAGATACAATATGTGAATATTTTGAATGAGCAATAAGACGTTATTTACTTAATTAAAATAAACTGAGTATTAAGACGTTATATACTTAATTAAAATAAACTAAGTAAAAGACAGCTCTAGCTATTTGTAACAGACTACTTTTAATCTGTCTCTCATAGTAACATTTAGTTTCAGGCTAATACAATAAGGCATATTGTTGTTACACTGTGTATTTAGAGCTTTCAGAATTTAACCAACACCTTAGGTGGCTGTATTCACTAAGGTGGCATCGCAAGAAGTTGGCATCGCAAGAAGGTGGCCTACCAATGACAAGGATATAGGGGTTCGAATCCCGGTTGTGTGTACCAACTTTTCCCAAGTGGTTTTCCACTCTCCCTCCATACAAATACGAGTTTACCTTTCTATACTCAACCTTTTAATCTGAACGTTTAGTAAGACGCCTTAAATAAATGTGTAACCCTTTTACTAGCTATCGTGTGCTTTGAAGTAAGATGCGGACTATGTATTGTGTTTTAGCCATTGTTTTCTATTGATATTAATTGTTAAGGATGCACAATTGAAGTCAAAGTTTATTAAAATAAGTTGTAATTTCGTATATCATGAGATGGTGCTAACTGGTCTTCTTCATGTAAGTTTGACGGTAGAATGAACTGAACAACATAAACATAAGTAGTGAGTTAACCATAAGATAAAACATTGAGAGCTTATCAAAGTCACAGTCGAATAGAAAAATAAAGCTGCTGTGTATGGAGATAATCAAGAACTGGATCTGAAAAAACAAAGTTGTCACATTAGTAAGACTTTTCTTTTACTCAGGGTGTTAAATTTAAGGGTTTTTCAAATTTATCCTTACGATTATAGCAATGTACTCGCTGAATTCTGACAATAACCTATTATCAAAACGTTCAACACTTAGATTTTATAACTGGTAGTGGCACGATGTAATGACCCCCATTGACTGCTGTGATCCAAAAAGAGAACTACGTTCTAAATAATTCAAATGGTAGCGTTCTCTGATCCAGAACAACGTGTGATCATCATATTTTAGAATTACAAGTTTAAATTTCAGAAGCATATTCTGAAGCCTCGTGTAAGTGAGGACTAGTCACATCTGAGTGCCTAGCTTTCGGGAACAATTAACCAATACCTCAAATCAGTCGTTCCCATGACAATATCCTCCAAGTAGAGGAAACTGTGTTTAAAAGTGACATTATCTTAAGTCTTGTTAATAGTTTACAAAAAAATACACATTTGGATACCTTATAACCTGAACACAAAGCCTATTTTAATATTTTAAATAATGTATAATGAAAGATTGGACTATTCACGACTCACGATTAAAAATAAATAATGACTTATCTGGGCTACATCAATCTATAGCTCAGTTTTGTGGTGTTGCGTAAAAATTGGCCATTACTAATGTAACATTGCCCAGGTAACGTCCGAATGTACAAATCATATATCCTTTTGGTGAAGTTCTTTTCCATGTCCCGTTGAGATGAAAAGATGAAGGTGGTGAATATGACGGGGTAAAGCCAATAGAGCTATTTAACTAACTTAAGCCTAAATGACACAGCCCTAGTGACCATTGGAATTAAACCCCTTTAGAGAATAATCCCCTAGTATCAACCGGGAACAGAACCAGAACTTTCTAGGTCAGTAGCCAAGGACTCTGACCGCTAGACCACGAGACCATTTACAATAATAATTAAAATTAAAATTCAAAAAAAGTGAGAGTGTTATTATGTTGAATGCTACATTAGTGCTCATTTGGAAACTAGATTCTAAACTTCATAGTTTGGAGTGAACACAGAAAAACTATAGCTCCAGCCTCTCGATTCATAATGTAAGCACTGAACCACCAAAATCAAATGTGGTTATGGCTTTTTTTTTTATCATCGCGTCATTGTACCCGTTTGGGTTTTATATATACACTTATGTACTAATTACGCTGATGGCTTTAAGGATTAATAAAGTTATATTTAGAGGAAGTGTACCCCCATTTGCATGGAGGGAAAGTGCAAAAAAATCTTAGAAAAATCACCCTCAGTACATCCGACCGAGATTCGAACCTCGATATCCCCGTTATTGGCAGTCTGGTCTACTGCGAGAGTAGTGCGTTAGACCATGCGTTTAATGAAGTGAATTTATGGATATTAATAAAATACTAACAATAGTAGTTTAGTTAAATTTGAACGACATTTATATATCCTTATCGGCTTAAATTCCCCCTCTACCCTCCATGAAGTGATAAATGCAGTAGTCCACAAATTTTTTTTTATCCAAATATTAATTTGAAGCTTGTGGTGGATAAAATGTTTGGAAGAGGTGTTTAAATGCAGTAACTGTAATAATGAATTTAAAAGTTATAGGTTACATATAAGTTAAGTCCTAGCACATGGTGAATTGATGAAGAGCTATGTGTTACGTTTAAGTCGAAACATGTAATGATATAGGCCTACAGGATGAAATTTTATAGTATACCTTTGAGCAATAACAAGTCGCAAAATTCTGAAGATGTATAGACTACGTTTGAGTGTTATCAGAAAACCAGCTGCTGAAAAATTACATGTTAATTCCTAGTAATAATGCGTAGTGGGATTTTGAATAATTTTCTGCTATGCTTGAGTTTTATTGCACCTAAGCTATATTATTTAAATTGTTACCTTCTCTTCCTTCATGCAAATGTGAATATACCTCTTCTAAATTATACCTTCTTTTTCCCGACCCCTTTATTGTAAATATGTAACTAGCTTGTACAGGTACTAAAGTGCATAGAATAAAAATCAATTCTTGTCCGACTTACCATCTGCAAAAGTGTAAGGTAGTGCTTCCACCATAGATATTTCTTAAAGCTTGGTCCAAGTCCGGCTAAGAGGTAGTAGAAGTACATGATGGAATGAACGAAAGTGTTTAGCAGGCCAGTTAATGTAACATGGCCCCCTGAAAATCATATTAGTCTGTGAGCTACTAATAATATATTCATCAGATAGGTATTATGTTTATTTGGGTTAACTCACGAAATAACACACATGGGTGCCTAGCACTAATGAGCTACCATCTTCTTGACACATTATGAATTTTATGCCCAAAACAAGGTATCTCTCTCTATTTACCTGACTTCAGTTTTCTCACTTGCCGTTTTACAAATTGTTTGTGGAATTCATAGCATGAATCGTGAGATTAAGGTTAATTCGCGGCCCGAACCACATCGATGGGTACCTGGATTTAATGGTAGGGTAAAAAAAAATTTAACTGAGCTAATCCGAACTTTTTACACATTATTTTTAATATTATTAAAGCTAAAAATATAAGGTTGTTAAGGAAAAAGAGGCCTTTTGGAATCTTTCGTTTTTATTATTTTGTGAACCTATCAAAAAATCACTGTATTTGTTAGATCAAGGCTATACCTAGAGGCCTTTTTCATCAAGCTTAGTCTCGTAGCTTCACCAATATGTTTAAAAAATAGTTGAAAATGGTCTAATGTCACATTTCCAAACATGTTTTATTATTATTAAAACTCAACATAAAGGGTTATTAGGAAAAATGAGCCTTGTTAAAATCTTTCCTATTTATCTTGGTATGAATAATATTCTGAAATATTGCATCATAGAAATAAATATTTTATTTATTCTGTTGTGAAACTATTACAAAACTATTGTATTTTATAAAGGAAGATTAAATCTAGAGCCCTTTTTCAACATACCTAGCTTAATAGCTCCACACAAACTAGTATTTTTATAAAGTCGTTGAAAATAATCATAGTAAGGATACTGTTTTCTAGAAACAGTGCAAGGTAATACTGAGAAAGTATTGTACTTATGGTATACCGGGTAAAATGTGCTAGCACCGATAGGTACATCATCCTTACCGTAAGTAGTGAATACTTTCTTGTGCGTAGGTGTGATCAAGGCTAGTAGCCTGGTCAACTCTATTTGAAATTACTGCAGGAAAATGTGAAATTACAGCCTCGTATGACTAAAGCTATGATGGGCAGATGAGGTTAAAATGTATAGGCCTTTCTGTTGACAAGTTGGTTAAGACATGGACTATTGGTACGTAAAATGTGAGAGGAGTGTGTGGTAGCTAAAGAGAACGAACTGTTAAAGAAAATTTTTGAAAGAAAAATTGATATTCTATGTGTATGTGAAACCAAGAATAAAGGGAAAAGGGTTTTGATCTTGAGTGATGGTAGCCTTACATTGTGGTTAGGTGTGGATTAACGGGTAAGATGAATCCAAGGAGTTGGTTTAAGTCTATGCCCAAGAGCTAAGCTGTTTGTGAGACGTTATTAGTGGTTGTCATATAGAGTTCTTTCGGTAAGTATGCAAACAAGCATTCGTAGAATTATGTTAGTTTCTGGCTATGTCCCGGAAGAAGGTTAGAACGAGAATGTGATAGCGGAGTTTTGGCATGAGCTCATTGAAGTCTTGAATACATGTGAACCTGGGTAAAGAATTATTTTGTTAGAAGATATGAATGGATGGTTAGTTCCCCAAGGAGAGAATTCAGAGAAAGTTTTAGGATGGTATGATGATGACAGGGTAAACGAGAAGGTAATGAGTTAGTGAGTCTGTGTTTAGAAAAGAAGGTTTATTTGTATCAAACACGTGTTTTAAGCAGAAATATATTAGCTTTTACACATGTCAAAAGTGCTATTCAAGAAATATTATTAATATTATGGCGTATGATGGGATACTTAGAAGTTTTGTATGGGATATTAGGGCTATGCGTGGAGCTTAATGAGGAACATATAACTTCCTAGTGATCTCAGTAGTTGAATTAGTTAGGAATTTTGTAAGGAAGCTGCACAATAATATAAAGCAATTGAATCGGCATTTGTATGAAGGAAATAAACACCAAAAATCGAGTTTTCACCAAAATCTATATTTTGAAGGATAGCCACATCGATATAGTGCATAAAAGCAACAAAAATCATTCCGTAAAGGCTTGAAAAACAGGTTTTAAGTTTCTGTAAGTTGTAAGAAGGAAACAAATCCTGATATATTTCCTTCTTCCAACTGCTTCCTCGAACGGCTATGAGGTGGCAGTAGGGAAAGGAAACAAATTCTAATATATTTCCAACTGATTTTCCGCAGGGTCGGGAGATGGCAGCGGGTTATAAAACTAGATTATTCCTGTACATTTTCTTGCCTTAATTTAGTTTTTGAACAGTCTGATAACGTGTTCTTGTATAGCTGCTACTATAAATAATTTATTCCATATAATGTGAAGTTCGTCAGGTACTGAGAGTGATTCTGGAGTGGCTTCATCATTCGGAAATAAATGGGGGGAAAAAGAGTTATCATTGTCCACAGCTACAAATGTGAAGTACAGAAAAGGCAGCGATTACATGGTCAGCAATACGTCAGCATCTCCACAGGTAATACAATTCCTGCAAAATCAAACACCAATGTTTCGTGTTCTTGCAAGTATAAATGTACAAACAACTTCTCTCCTGAAGAAAATAATTATTTTCTCGATTACTTATACGATGTACTAAGCAAAAATGAACAAGATACATTCCTAAAGAGCCTGATAGTACGTCAAAATCCATAACGCCGTCGTTCAGTGAGTGAAAACCCTAGAAAAGGTAAGATGTTTTTGATTTCTTTGTCCTAAATATTGCAAACAAAAGAATTCATGTTTGTAGAAAAAGTTTTCTGTTTTGTATGCGATCAATAATAAAGCGTTTTTCCGTTTGACTAACTTAGTTTCTTTCGGAAAATCCCCAGTTGACAAGCGTGGAAAACCCATGAATTGGGGTGACACGCTACCTCCAAAAATACTTGGTGCTATTGATAGTCATATAAGAAAGTTCCCGCTTCACCAGTCTCCCTATAGTAGTAAACAGATTAAATATCTGAGTGCTGAGCTGGACATAAAAACTATCCACCGCCTATTCTGTGAGAAATCTCCACGGTATGCCCTTTGTGTCAAATATGAATTTTTTTGGAAATATTATAATGAAGACCATGGATATAGATTTGGGAGATTCCAAATTGACGTCTGCAGTATATGTGAGGAGTTGGAAACGAAGATCAAATCACCCGTTCTGAATGACACCGTGAATCACGTCGCAATCGGCAAGAAGATGGTCCATTCACGACGAGCTAGGAAATATTACTTAAAACAAAAAGAAGTGTTGGAAATGTGCAATGAAAAAGAAGATGTAGGCTGACTTGTATTCTACTACATGCAAAATCTCCCACTACCAAAAATCCCGGTGCAAGAGATGTTTTATTTGAGAAAGCTTTGGTTGTACTTTTTCTGTATCCACGATGTGAAAACAGGTTCAGTGAATTTCTACACATATCCAGAAGGTGCGGCTAGAAGAGGCCCTGATGAGGTATGTAGCCTACTTTGGTTGAAGATTCAGGACATTGGTCCTATTATTTGAGAACTACACATTTTTAGCGTCTTTTGTGGTGGCCAAAATTGTAACATTACTCTTGTTCTTTTTTACTTGCCTTGGTTTCACTTGGTCATTTTGATATAATCCACCAATATTTTCCTGTTCGTGGACATTCGTTCCTACAATGTGATAGGAACTTTGATACCACCAAACGTAAGATTAGAAAATTTGACAGAATATACACTCCGAATGAGTACTAGGTGTTGATACAAACGGCAAGAGAATCGGGGTATGCTGTGAGGAAGGTGTATTCAGAACAAATCCTAAGCTATAAGGATTGGTGGTCAAATTTAAAAAAAAATGAAGAGCATTGACAAACGTTCGCAATTTCTAAATACCGGCACCTTCAATATATATCTGCTGCGTAGGGTTCTGTAACAGCTTCAGAGTTCATTAAATAGCATCGTCAAGATGAGATTTATCCTTCAAAAACCAAAACTATTGGATGAAATAACTCTTCCTACAGAGACTGCATACACAGGAAAAATACCCTTAAACGAAAAAAAAACCATGACGTAAATAAGATATCACCTACACACCCACAGAGAATAGAGACTTTTACGAGGACTTAGCTACCTGGCCTACCACAAATGCAGCTATTGATGAATGAGTTTTTTCCCAAGTTTTTTTAAAGTGATTGCTTTGAACATTAGTGAATGGTGAATCCTGACTACTGAGGGTGTGTGATATATAATAATTTTATTGGGCTATAGTGAGGCAAACAAAATAATTCTTTAATACTAAGAAAAAGTGAAAAAAAAATATGACAATACCTACTTCATAAAATAGTAAACAGATATTATTAATCATTGATTATATCCGATAGCTTCATTTTTAATTATTTATATTACTTGTGAATAATATTTGAAGGTTTTTATTGAGTTTTTCCTTTATTTTTCTATTCACTTTTTTCCATCATTTGGAAGAAGGAAACATATCCACAAATATATTTTAATTTTACGAGTCAGAGTACAGTACCTGGAAAATGTCTGAACTTTGGTAAAGGATCAGAATAACGTTCTGAATGTTCAGTAAAAAAAAGTTTTGATTCAATCAAGAAAACATATATTATATGGGTTGTTTTAATTTCTCAAAAAACAGGTTTTTTGATTTATTTATTTCTTCCAAATGCCGATTCAATTAAGAGTGAAAAGGAAAATTTGGTGGTTAAAAGTGTGAGCGTGAAATATGAAAGAGTTTTGGGCGAAATATTAGCTTTACTAGAGCATGACTGGAATGTTGAGGTAAATGTTAATGATATTGAATTGCTTGTAGCATAATAAAAGAAGTTGTAGTTGAGTGTGTCAAAAATGTGTTTAGAATCGCGGTGGTGGGAAAATTAAAGAGAGATTTATGATAGAATGAATAGTTTAAAGAATATGCGAGAGAAAATAAAGAGGCATACAAACTAATGATTGGTGTGAAGAGTGAAACAGAACATGAGGTTTTGGGACATATACAAAGAGAAAATATTAATGCAAAGAAATCAATAAAGGAAAGTAAAGATTAAACGAAATTAAAAGGAGGAGAAAGAATGCATAATTATTTTGTATTCAATAAAAAGGTGTTCTGGAAGTTGTAAAGAAAACGGAACAAGGTGTTTAAGAAAAGATCTATGGCATTCATAATAAGCGGGTGAGATGATCTGAGATGAAAACAGTATAATAGAGCAATGCAGGGAGTATTTAGAACAATTTTAATGCGAAAATATGGATAACGTAGCATAAAATAAGGGAAATGTTATTATGATTGAAGGAATTAATGAGGCTGAGGTGTTAAAAGCTATTATATTGTGAAAGATGGAAAAGTTGGCTCACAATTGACATTCTTAGTTGTGGGGGACGATACTATTTGCCAGAATGCGTGAGTTGTTCATAGTGTATGATGGAATTTCGAACATTCCTAGTGACTGAAAAATGCTGTCATTTTTCCTTTGAACAAAGGCAAAAGCTGTAAGAGTGAATGTAAGAATGATAGGGCATTTTGTTTGTTGAGTATTACCAGCGAAGTTTTTGGGAAAGCTTTGATGGGAAGGGTGCGTGAAAACACTCCGGATATGATTTGGGATGCGCAATGTGGTTTCATGCCATGCAGAAGTTGCATTGACCAGATAATTGCATTGCAGCAAGTGATTGAGAAATGTCTAGCAGAAAGGAAGAAAGTTTATTGTTCATTATTTGATCTGGAGAAGGCGTACGATCAGATAAATAGGAATATGGTATGAAATTATCTTAGAGAGTATGGTGTGGATGCATGCTTAGTAAATGCAATTATGGTGGTCGATGATGGACGTCAAAGACGTGCTTTAAAGTGGATATTACTTTTAGCGAATTCTTTGACACTAAAAAGGATGTTAGACGAGCTTATGTTATGTGCCCATATATGTTTAATGTTTTCAGGGATAAGTGTAGGGAGAAAGTTTGTGAGGATGCGGTTGATATACAAATGGACAACATGTATATAAGAGCGCAATTATATGCAGAGAGTGACGTATTAATGGCTGAGAACCAAAAAAACTTAAAGAATGAATTAAATACTTTAAATGTGGCGATAGGCAGAGTGGCTCTTCGAATAAAGGTCTACAAAGCTAGGGTGATAGTTTTTGATAAGAATGAATCAGGAAATGATTCATGATTGTCATCCTATTATAAATTGAAAACTGTTAAAAATTGTGAGTGAATTTGTGTATCAGGACAGATTGTTCTGGAAAAATCGAAGGATAGATGGTGAAATAAACAAACGGGTGAATGCATTTCAGAGCGAAGTTAGATGTATGTGAACACTCTCAAATAATGAAGTATCGAAATAGGCATTGATGGCAGTGTATAAAAATTTGCTACCGCTGACATTGTTTTATGGATGTGAAGTGTGGGTTTGTGAGGAGAAAACTAGAAGATGTTTAATACGGTTGGAATGAGATAATGAATGGGTGCTGAAGGAATGCTTTGTGAAAGGGAATACAATAGTTCAATGAGAAACAAATGTCTTACGTCGATTTGAGCATGTTGAGATGATGAGTGTGGATCGAGTGATGAAGCAAATATATGAAGGTAGAGTGTGTGGAGATAAGTAAAAAGTAGTCCATGTAATACATGGCTAAATGTTGTAGACAAATTTGTGTGAAATAGAAACATTAATAGCAATAACAATAAATGAGTATGTTTGAGGAGTACGTTGAAGCAAAGAAAGTAAGGGGTTGGCGTGATTAGATAAGCATGTATGTAACTAAATATTTCGTTGGAGCTGAATGTCTGTGCCGCAATATCTCCCTTACTGAGGAAGTCCCCTTAGCAGGGGAGACTATTAAAATATGAGTGAAATGTAATATTCGATAGTAAAATATTAATATTGTATATTTGTATATGCCTTATTTCAGTGGTTTTAAACTTTTATTACTCATAACACCGGTGGCACGTGAGGTGTTGCTTATTGTTACGCATGGCTGCGAGAAGAATAGGAGTAGTGGAGAAGATTTTAAAACATCGATATAGGTTAAAAACAATACAGGGAACGGGTTATATTAGGATAAATAATTGTTTCACAAAGTATGTATAAAGACAATCATCGTCGTATCATAATTAAATATCCGTTCTTAAATTGTTTTGAAAAATATTGCTGTCACATTTATATTCACTTTCAACAATGATCTAGGAGCGTATAGCCCGAACGGGTAGCAAGACGCGGTGCTAATAATAATAAACAATAATCTAGCTCAAGGATAGAGCTTATAGCACTTTGAAACCAAATTGTTCTTGCACCTATCATATTACGGTAATATTGCTAACAACAAGGCTCTCGACAGTTATTATAAATTTGTGGAACATTCGAATGGTATATTGATTCTTCTCGTAGTAATTAAGTATGGTCCTCTCTCTGTCAGTCAGTAAGTTTCCTGTTAATCCTAAGTTCAACGTTTTTAAATTTGGAAGTGTAGGGAATAAATGGTTTTCACATACTCTGAATAAAAGACTAACGACACACGATACTAGTGAAACATCAAGGTATGATTTCATGCAATCGATCGTAACAGCAAATGAAATGATAGCCACACCGACGCGTACACGTACTACAAGGCCAAGTAAAGAGAGTAATGTCGTCCACCGGAAATATGATGACATATATTTATCAATTGCATTTTATCATACGGATACGGAAAATGAGCCAAATCCCTAGTGCATAATTTGTTTGAAACACTGTCGTCTAATAAATAATAATAACAACAATAACAACAACGTCCTCTCGTCCCACACCACTTAAAAACAAAGCCTTGCAGTATACAAACAAGAATGTGATATTGTTTGGTGGAAAGAACATGAATTAATCGGCAGTAAACGGACACTATTGTATTTCTGGCTGTAAACCAGAAGGCAGTTAGAGCGTAATTTAAGCTAGTTTAAAATAGAAACGGCACCCTTGGGAGAAACAGCTGTTTAACAGATTAATGTAATATCCCTGTCTGATAATACTGTGTCACGAAAAACAAGTTCCATGGAACAAGTGATTGAAAAACTATAGTGTAGTAAGTACTTTGCTCTCCAATTTGATGAATCGATTTATGAAGAAAACTTATTCCAGGGTATGTATTTCGTTGGATTTGTAGATGTTGAGCCTATTCGAGGATAATTTTCATTTGAAAACCACTGATTGCTCATACACTGTAACGTTGCTTGACATCAACATTACAAGCATGAAGAAAATACGAGTAAAATAACACTATTTCTACAACACCGAAGAATAAACAATACTGGACTCACCAAAAGTGCCCCGTTTCTCGGTCTGTGTGTCTAAAGTCACGTCAACAAACATCCCTGCCCGCGCACATTGTTTCCGCACCGAATGTAAACACATAACTAGAAGAATTAGTGGTGTGGCATTTTGAGCGTGTTGATCTCGCGTTGCTTCATGGGAGCGGTCATGTGATGGACACGTAATATTCTAGACGCCTCTCCAATGACCTATTTGTTCCTTTACCGCCCCTATCCCTCTGTTCCATGTGATTTTTCTTCTATGTTCTTTGGTTTCCCCTATGTTCCCCTCCCCTCAGAGAATAACTGTTTATAAAATGATGTTGTGTGTCTCATAAGGCACTTCTTGAATCATCCGTGTCTTTGACACGTACTCTAGGATGGGATTTTTCCCAAGGTATAAATTCAATTTCGGCCGTAATAGTTAAAATTACTCTTTTGGAAATTTGTTATAGGTTTAATGGTGAATTTTAAGCTAGGTCTAAATTCATTTTTGGCCAGTACCTACAAAATTTAATTTTTTGACTTTCATCTGTTGTTTTGGGTGTTTCTTTAATATCGTAGGAATGACAAATTACGTAGCCCAAAAATGGCGTAATGTTGTTTATTACTTGCTAACAGTATTACTGAGGTTTTTTGCCCTTCCGGCTTGGTAACATGATTAGAAAGAATGAGGGACCTTTTTTTATTGTAAGTTCTATAACTTACATTTTGAAGGCGAATGCCTGGGTAGTATGGGAAATGTTGATGGCCCATACGGCTAAATATTGTTTGTTAGATTTATTGTGATGACTAAAATGAATCATTGACTTTCTCTTTTTTGGTTGCCATGAATATTAATGCTTATAAATAGTAATTATAAAGCATACGATACAGTCCGTTTGTAAAATGCGGATGTTTAGCCTGTGACGTATAGGTATGGTTGTTAGTACATTGCGGGTTGCCGCAGAGACCTATTGAGGGGTCGTATGTTACCGTATGTAATCGTGAATGTAGTTGTTAGGACAAAGGTTGCTATGGCAACAGTACCACTGTATAGTAATGGGCATAACCCCATTCTTCATTTTTCTATATTTATATATTTTCTTTTTAACAATCTATTGTTACCTATATGCATATATATATATATGCATATATATATATATATATATTTATTGTTAATCTTTTCTAAAATAAATATTGATTTATTTTAATTGCCATCTTTAATTTACTATGACAGGTTAAGAGTCATTCTTTTAATTCAAAAGATCCTCGCCCTTTCCCTTTGAGTGATAATACAGAATAACGGGTGATGGTTGGGAAGGCTTCATGACGACAAATTGTTGTATAGGTCAAACTGAAGGCCTATCAATGTTTATGTGGTCCTAACGCTCTTCTGCAATTTAATCATTTGTTGTTTATTTTTTGCCCACTTTAGTTTATTGTACATGTGCTCCTGCCCTTGCCCATTAGAGGAGAAGGGGGGCGGTACAGTCTTACTACCCTTTGGATAAGAAGCATATTTACTAATTACTCTAATGCGTAAGGAATGAGAAAGATGGAATTTAGAGGAAGTGTACCCGTATTTGTGTGGGAGGAAAGTGAAAAACCATTTGGGATTTTAGTACACCCGACCGGGATTAGCTACCCAATATCCCAGTCATCAGCAAGTAAGACTATTGCGAGAGTGATGCTGGAGAAATTTGGGTGCTATACTTAGTAATGATCTGTTTGGGTGCGATACAATAGCCAGTGACAATATATGAACATGTGCACACCAGCTACTATAAAATATGCTGTTTTTCCCACGACACTTTTCTGCAATATGGCCCAGAAAAGGGACACAGAAGCCCTACTATTGTTATCAATGACTTTAAAACGTCTTATTTATTCTAACGATGATTTAAAAAAAACATGATATTGACAATCTAAGGCAAGAATTTGCAAAGTTCTTTAATTTATTTGAGGATCTAAAAAAATGGCGGTGAAAAATTCCGTAGATATTTTCGTTTTAATAGAACCGCAGTTTGGAAACATTTTACAACTCCTACAGGATACCACAAAGAAGAATGTCACTAGATAGAGAAAGGCAATTTCTTCTAAAGAAAGGCTTGCAGTTTATTCATAGTGAAATTTTTAGCATTTTATTTTCTTAGTTTCACTTATAGAAAGCAAAGTAAAACAATCGAAGTCAAAAATGAATTCATGAAACGTGATGAAAGTGTGCAGTAGCGATTGGAATGGGTTAATCGTGCATTAATAGTTATACCTAAGTGACGTGCTTTTCTTAAGATAACTATTGAAACGTTAGTTCAAACATACAATAAATATATATAGATATATTTTATTTATTACATCACTTATGACTCAGTGAATCGATGTGTCAGTTGTGTCTAATAGTATTTGCACACATTACCAAACTAAGCAGATAGAATACATATATACATAACTGTTTCATTCAGATTCTCAGCTATTGTTGCCCAAGACTTGTTTTTTCTATTCATGTTTTTGTAGTCCACACTACTTGTCTGCTTCAAGTAGGGATGCAGTTTTATCTCCTTTCATGGAAAATAATGAAATTATACGGACACTTTTTCGAGTAGTGGTGTTTATAGGATTTCTGTTTTAAGTTACGCGAGGTTGCCCTTGAATTCACCTCTGCTATGTTTTGTAAAAATAACCAAGTTAAACGACTACTATATAGAGAAGTTTTAAAGTTTACGGCACGCTATTTTTTCATTTGGTGAGGGATTAAGAAGGTTGAATTTAGGGGAAGTTTGTCCATATTTCCGTAGAGGGAGAGTGGAAAATCATTTAGGAAGAACCAGCCTTAGTACAAGTGACTGGAATCGAACTTAGATCTACCCGTAATTGGAAGTCTAGTCTATTGCGAGAGTGACGCCTTAGAACATGCAGCCACCGAAGTGGGTGATGTATTTATATTTATTTTTTATTATTTTTAGAACCGCATCTTACTACCCGTTCGGGTTATACGCACTTACGCCCATGTGTATCGGTAGGGGGATTGTGAGATGAAATGGAGGACCTAGAGCTTAACGTGGAATCCGAACCACGGTGGAGGCCTGGCATTCCACACATTCACAAGTTGTGAAATGTATTTATAGTATATCTTCATAGCTCCCGGTCTGCGCAAAACAACAATTGTAATAGTTTTGTCCATGCCATTTTGGCAACTTGTGTTTCCAGTTTTCTAATTAAGGGCTTCCTATGAAAATCAGACTATAGTTATAATAACCTTCTTTTATTCAATATTAAGATGAAATAAAATGCAATTTTATTTTTAAAGAGTTTTTAAAATTATTAAGCACAGTAAAATAATAAAAACTATTCTTTGTAGTATATATTTTTATTTTGAAAGTTCCGTAATTTCTCATTAAGTTTGTTAAATTAAGATAAAAAGATATATATATATATATATATATTAATTTTGAGCAATGTTTTCGTAGGATATATTCCTGAACTTGTTTACGAATGGGAGCTATAAAATAACTACGAGTAATTTAAACCTTGACGCTAATTGAGGTAAAAAAAATTCTAACAGATTTACCGAAACTTTCATTAATTTCGAAAAGATTTTGTAAGAGATCAAAAAGCCAGTAAAAAGCGAACAATTGATCTTTACAAATAAGATAAAATTAATTTACATATTTTTATGTCACTTGAATGAATGTGGCAAATATTTAAATACATAAAATTATAGTTAGTCTGATTTAGTTTTAAGTAAACTTAGCAATGAATTCAGAGTTCCCTTTATTTGCGGCGAATGTAGATACAAGAAAACGTGATGAGATAATAGAAGTAAAAAAAAGTCTTTAGCAAAAAACATATTCCGACTAACTTTTTTACTTCTTACAGAGAAGAACGTTTTATTTATTTTAAAACAACCCAACAGGTAAACTTTTACCAAATAAAATCTAGCTACTAGAATTTTTTTCCTGGCTCTTTCAGTGCCACTGAAGAGCAAACATAAAAAAGCTAAGAAGTAGAATAATTAGTTTCCCATTTACCACGACGGAGAAGATAAACTCTCCCTCTATTTCACACAGATAAGTGAAGCCCTTTAAAACCTAAAGTAGGGAAGGAATTTAAAAGATTTATCAGCGTTAGCAGTAGGAGATAGATAACGAAACTATTTTTATAACAAATCTACATTTTACATGCTGATAGAATACTTTATTCTTTAACACTCAATGACAAACATTTATATCACTATCATTATCAATGAAAATATATTTAATTAATTTAAATGATTGTTACTATTGTTATTGTAACGGTCCTTAAGTGGTTGTTTGGATTACTTCGTTATTATTATTATTATTATTATTATTATTATTATTATTATTATTATTATTAGCACCACGTCTTACTACCCGTTCGGGTTATACGCACTTACGCTAATGTGTAATGGTAGGGTGATTGTGAGATGAAATGGAGGACCTACAGTTTAACGTGGAATCCGAACCACGGTGGTGGCCTGGCATTCCCCACATTACTTCGTTGTTATAATTTTGTTAGGTAAGACTAAGCTCGACAACATGTATATGGTATTACCAGAATGTCAATTTATTATCATTATCATTATTATTATAATTATCATTATTATTATAATTATTAGTGCCGCGTCTTACTACCCGTTTGGGTTATACGCACTCACGCTAATGTGTAGTGGTAGGGTGATTGTGAGATGAAATGGAGGACCTACAGTTTAACGTGGAATCCGAACCACGGTGGTGGCCTGGCATTCCCCACATTACTTCGTTGTTATAATTTTGTTAGGTAAGACTAAGCTCGACAACATGTATATGGTATTACCAGAATGTCAATTTATTATCATTATCATTATTATTATAATTATCATTATTATTATAATTATTAGTGCCGCGTCTTACTACCCGTTTGGGTTATACGCACTCACGCTAATGTGTAGTGGTAGGGTGATTGTGAGATGAAATGGAGGGCCTACAGTTTAACGGGGAATCCGAACCACGATAGAGGCCTAGCATTCCCCACATACACAAGTTGTGATTAATACACGTCTTGTCAGAGGGGAAGGAAGGGCTTGGCAATCAGATAAATCTATGCCGGGACCAAGGATTGAAACCCGGACCCCAACACTAAAGACGGACACCTTACCCTTAGACCGACGGGCCATCTAATGCCAATTCAAATATTCTTACTAACTGCCATGTTGTATGTTACAACATGGCAGACGTGCAGACTGGAAGAACTTACAAAACAAACAAGTAGGAGGTGACCCTTTTCAGACAGATAACCATTGACGTTTTGAGCAGAGAACACCACATTCTGTTGTACATTCTCAGCGATTTTTCAAATTATTAGATGGTGGGTCTCCAGGCCACGCCCGCAAGCGTGAGCCTTGGCCAATTAGGAACACAGCAGTTAGTATCCTTGGTAGGTATCCAAGTCAGGCTTTTTATACGTTTTTCGGCGGGCTGCTACTGGCAAAACTGTCTACGCTGTATAAAGTTTAAATACATTAATTAACGTTAGAAACCACACATCTCTTCTCTAGTCACATTGTAGTAAACTACACTTTTATAATAAACAACTTAAGAGCGTCTTTCCATCTCTTTCTTGCATTACACCTACCCTCCTGAGAGCCATCCTTTTACAATTGTATTAACAAGGCTGGGCGACGTATATCATATTATAAAGGTTTTTTGAAATTCCTCACACAAAATGGGCTGACACACTTGTCATATCTCTTTCTATGCCATTTAAGTAATTTATATCTTACCTGCTCTCGCATCACCTAAATAGGTCACTCTCAACTGTGATGTAAACCAGACTACCCGCAAGGTTGTTTTAAAGTCTTAGAAGCCTAATGGCTTCATCAATACATAAAGCGCACCTTTAAGTTTAAAAAAAGCGGAAATAACGCTATAACCCATTTACAAATATTTTATTTTTATTTTGAAATAATCTCTAAAATCATTCAATGATTACGACTCCTTTTATTCTAAATTAAACTTGGAGCTATATTAATTCTGAATAAAGTATTTAACTAAGGGATGTAAACTTAAAAACACTAAGTGATAAGGTTGATTATAAGATACTTGCTGATAAATGATCAGTTCTTCATTTCAGCGAGGTCTTTATAAAAGGAAGTCTGGTTTTTTTCTTCAAAAAATTCGATCAAAATTCTTATTGCAGGCCAATAATCCTAGATTAAATAGTTGAGTGATGTGGATTGTATAGTAAGTGAGTCCACGAGAATACTATTTAGGTTGTATGTCTAGTGCTGATAATATAATAATAATTTTTAAATACTTTATATTGAGAGCGTGATTATTTTATGGATGGGGTATATTTTCAATATACTTGCTATATCTCTCTTCTTTAAGGTGACATGAAAGAGGTCGTGAATTGTTAAGGTTAGTGTATTTTTTATTTTTTATAACCAAACACATTCTAAACAAGAACATTCAGATTATTGCTTCAGTAGATATATTAGCTAATCTAGTTTTACATTCATAGTAGTATTTTTTTAAATTTCTTGAATATTTTTCATGGACATTATTTGGATATTTTCTTTAAAATGTTTATCATTGTAGCATGTTAAACTGGCTGTTTAACTTGTACAATAAAAGTACCATAAATATAATTAACACAATTATTGCAAGAGCTAATATATTTTAATAATGTGTGAAATATATTAACTCACGATGGATTTATGTTGCCATGAAAGGCCCAAGATCCAGGGAAACTGCCCCAGCTGATTATACTGTGATCATCTGTAACGAGTTACATGTTACAAGTACAAACAAATGGGGTAACACTTACCCTCTGCCCTGTTGGACTCGAAATCTGGCGATCGTAAGCACCGACCTCCTCTCTCCAACACACAGTTCCATAGACTAAATGGATACGTCTTTCTACAGCCGGCCCGGGAAGAAAGCCACACCCGAGAAAAAACAACTGAAAATGGCTTGGCGCACTTAGTTGACACTTACTCTGCTTGGGCTATTCTATAAGATTCGTCTAATTCTATGGGTGACCGGCAGAGTCCCCGCTACGTCCCTCCTTCTACCCTTTTCCCTCCTACCCTCCCCACTCTCTGTGGACATGGCTGTCCGCTTGGTTGCTATATATTGGGATGTTTTGCTAGTATTATTCATTGCACCGTTGACTTGGAAATGGTGAAAGCGGCGTATTAAATTAAGGGTTTATTAAAGTCGTCAAAATTCTCTTTCGAATAATGGGGGGAATCTCTTCAAAATTACTGTTTCGGACTTGCGAATTGAAATTTGTTATTATTGGTAAAGTGTGTAAAATATCTTTGGGGATATTAGGTTTTCACGTATTAATATAATTTAACGTTATGGGGAACCTTGTTAATTGTTCTTTTAATAGCTTGATCTTTATTTTTGCTCCAGGTGTCTGACCAATTTAATTTGGGTTTTTAGGGAATATTAGCCTTTATGACAGATATGTCCTTTATTTGAGAAGAGGTTTGCACGCTTGATTGTTGGCGTGCGTCACCCCCAAATTAATTATATGGGACATTAACACCCACTAAGTGCATATTTAGACAGGGCACTTCAACTTATCATTGTTCCATGTTCTTAATGTTTAGGTCAATCATGGTAGCTATGAGGTATTATGTTAATGTTTTAAATTCTAATCTTTCTTGTCAATTTCACCATAAGTGAAATAAAATATTGAATAATGTTAATGTTTCAAATTCTAATCTTTCAGGAAATAAAATGTTGAATCATGTTAATGTTTCAAATTCTAATTTATCAGTCTAGTTCACCTTTAGTGAAATTTGTTGAATTATGTTAATGTTTCAATTTCTAATCTTTCTAGTCAATTTCACCATAAGTGAAATAAAATGTTGAATCACGTCAATGTTTCAAATTCTAATCGTTCAGTCAATACGCCTTTAGTAAAATTTGTGGAATTATGTTAATGTTTCAAATTCTAATTTTTATAGTCAATTTCAACATAAGTGAAGTAAAATGTTGAATTATGTTAATGTTTAAGATTCAAGTATTTCTGGTCAATTTCACCTTTATGGAACTTCTATGTCAGATCATGAAAATGTTTATATTCTAAACGTTATGGACCGAATCATCTCTCATGAATAGTTATAGGTGATAATAATGTTTGCAATATGGGCTGCCTACTCTAGCGATGTGTTATGATACATATTGATGCCTATATCTTTTTAAGTCATACCATATGTGATTATTTTGGTAAGAGATATATTTGAATAAAATAAAATACTGTCATTACCTTGTAACCTTCATTACTATTATTTCTGGGACTAAAGGTGTTTACACATCCATCTTATTCACAGGCCCCACTTCGAAGAAATGGCTGAGATGTTGTTCTCTGAGCGCCACACCATCAAAGAGCGCTAGTGGTCATTCAGCGCAATTTCACAACTTAACTCCCTTTCCCCTTAGATGTTCAGGTGCTAAAATATCCCTGAGTTCGTCAGTTTTGTTACTATATAAGCGTCATTCCTCGCTTCACACACACACACACACACACACACACACACATATATATATATATAATCTAGTGAATCAATTTGACAGAGGAAGAACTAGGATGTAATTCTACATCAACGAAGAAACTACTGATGACTACGATGTGTCAGGCATCGGTCTCTCTACCTCGTCGCAGATGAAGCCTCATCTGAGACTTCGAGTATTTGAAAGTTACAATCTGGATTAGATTCATAACACCTGTTTAATTATGTCCATCAGGTATAGTGTTTTGTGTCAGAGTATCTGACTTTATATGTCCATCACACAGAAATTTTTATGTCAGGATGTCTTACTTTATTTTCTATACCCATAAGGCATAGTTTTGAATGTTATTATTAATGTTCTTTTTCTATGCCCATAAGACATACAACTGTTTGTCAAAATTATGACATGTTTTTCTATGCCCATATGGTGTAGTTTAGAATGAATAGTTTAATTCTCTATTTGTCATGGTCCATACGACTTTATTTACTATGTCAGTGTGTCTGACTTATTTTTCTAAGTCCTGAAGACATAGTTTTATATATTAGGAAATAATAATGACCCCCTAAACGGTGTGACCATGTTTAGGATCTCTTTATGGTGGAAATCAGGTCATCTAGCGTTTCCTTGAATGACCTAGCTAGATCAGTGACAGATAGCAGTATCTATTTTTGTATTGTTGTATATATTTACGGTGCACAACCTGTGGAAGCACCACTAGTTCGTAGTAGTTGCGCACGGGAATAATGTTTTGTCTCCGGCCCGTTTCAGGCACCGTTTGTATAAGAGTAATAAATATTGTTCTCACTAATTATTGTGTGCCCAATATTGGGTTGTAGTATAGACATGCTATTAAATGTCCAGGCAGCACTTATCAGGAATTGCCCGGCCATAATAAATTAACCACATAGATGCCTGATAGGTTGCCATTTACTATTTGTAATATGATAGTTCCTCTTCAAGGATATTATTCTTAGGTTTTCGTAACTCTTTATGGAGTTAAAAGCTAGCTAGCTTATATAACTATCTTCATAGTAGTTTTATCAAATTAGGATTAAATACCTCTTGTTTTCATTCACTATAAATTCACTATTATTCATGAATAGACCTTTCAGGTCTTAGTCTGGTATTGACTAGACTGGTTTGTCTTTATGTATTGTGGCTTTACCTTATACTATTATTTGTTGCTTATCGTTGACTGCCGATATGTTGAGGCAGACGCTCCTTCGTAGGAGAATGAGCGTTGAGCCTTATTTCTAGAGTTACTAAACTAAATGTTCAATCTTACGCCTGTTAGTTCCTAATCATAAAGAAGCTTATTTATATTTCTGCCTATTGGGAAGCATATGATAATGATAAATGAATAGATTTTTCTTTATTAACAACGGTTTGATCTAATATAAATTTAAAACGCATGAAATTCTGTTTCTCTTGTTTATCTTTAATTAAACTAATTTGTTATACTTATATATTTTTCTTATGTCTAATTCTTCCTAAAACTTCCTTATTTAACTTTGTTTGTAATTGTAATCGTCACTTCTACTACTTGACAGGAGAAGCGATGATTTATCATCAAATGCCACTCTTCTCAAGAAAAGTATTAAAATACTGTTGAGATAAATACACTATGTGTATGAAATTAATATAAATATATTTACTGGAGTAATACTTTATTTATTTTAGTCTAACCACCCGACCTCAATTGAAAGGCATGTTTGTGTAAACACTGTATATTGTGAGTGGCGAGTGATATAACGAGTGTTATGAGGTCGTTATGATGATTCTATAAACAAATAAACTATAGGAGCTGACCTAAAAGGCGGTGTCATCATTCCTTAGCTAGGAATCCAGTGGCCTGGTTAAAATGGGAGATTTTGTAGCCCCTCGCGGATGACTACAGGAGATCGTAAGCTGGGAGGTCACGCTGCCATGGGGCCACGTGGGCTAAGTCGTTGGGTTCATCAAGTACCATTCAGGGCTGCCACTTGAACCCAGGGAACAAGCTTTGACGTCCGTGTAGGGACCGCCTACCAGTCAGTAGGGTAAACCTCATAACACCTCGTTCTGTCATCAGCAACTTCTTTATACTCTCTAAGTTCTTCATTCTAACTTCACTTTTAAAATAACATCTGTAATAGCTATAGCAGTATTAATAAACCTTTTAAAAGGCAATTCTAACATCAATCACGAACCCACACAAGTATTCAATATCATACCCCCCTTATCCTCGGTCGAGGGTAAACAGGCCCACACATTTAACACACAGACACGGGAGAACAAGGGGGGAGGGGGGGCTGACATTAGTCAACATATTTATTATTATATAAAACTCCAAAAATGTGGACCTTAACTCACATAACTTTCCCTCACCACTTAATTATAGAAATTTAATTTTATGTTGACTTTATAAATATTATATTTGTATAAGATCTATTAAAGCTTATTATTTTCTAGGAAACTGGTGATGTTTTGTATTTCAATTAGATTTGGTATTATTTGACTAAATATTAGATCAATAAATACAAATTAATTAAATAAAAATAGTAACTATGCAATAAAAAAGGCTGAATGACAAAATATTTAATAATTATTGAATTAGATTACATTGAGCACATTTTCAAGTAGAATTAATTATCACATTCGTGGACTCATCAACTATTATTTATTTATAATAAAAAAATGCTAACAAATTATATATATTTATAAGAAAACTTTATGTTAATTACTAGCGTTATTAGTCTCAAGAGACCTTGGTTCCCCTCCAGGCACGGACACACATTGTAGTAATTTTGTATTTTAACCTACTTGTACCCAGGTGCTAAGAATGGATGTTAGATTGTAAATCTTGTAAACATTTGACCATGTGTTTATAAAGGGCACCTAAATAACTTGGATGGTAAAAAATATAGTGTTTGTGCATGTTAGTTGCCAATGTGTACCTATTTTGTTTGTGTATCTCTCCACATTTACCATCAGGTAAAAAAGGTGTCGTCATATTTTGTTTTACACAGATTAGTTATATTTATTCAACCTGGTTTCGTGTCAGACATTGAGAAATTATGTAAACCCCATGAAATAAGGGGAATGGAGTTTTTTTCTTTTAACATAAGCTTATGAAAATTGTTAATCTTGTACATCAAAATAAAGTGAAAAATAATTACTTTCAGTATAGCGTAGATAAAAAAAAGACTTTCTTACTAAATACATGTATTTCTACGTTTTTTAAACTATTCCTTTATCTCAAAGAAAAAGTGTTGATTTTCATGTGGTCTAAAAACAAATACATCCAGCAGTTTCTAGCTTTTAATTTTCCACTGATAAATGGTATCTTAAGATTTGCACACATTGTCATTAAATGAAGACAAGTTTTTTCTAATTTGGTTTTCTTTTTATTTTACATGAAATAAGGAGTTATACTATATGTGCCCATCTTGATGATAAATTTGTAAATGTATATACGTTAAAAAATATAATGGGGGTGGAGCTAATGCTCTAGATCTTGGCCATTCGACCTCTGCTCTCTTGGCGTATGGAGAAATTAATTTCTGTGGTGGGGACATAGTTAAGGTGAATTCCACTATCTGGACTGATAGGAGCATCTTCTCTGACTAAATTCATAAATGGGAGAGGAAGGAAAAATATGGGAAAACCTCGAAGATAGTGAAAATAGATTTAATAAGGCAATAGGGACAAGTATAGTTATAAGTTATCATAAATTAAACAATGGTATTGATATAAAGTAGACAGAGCTGCTAACAGGCATAAGTCAAGGTAAATTAGTAATTAAAAATAACAGGACAAGTAGTTTTAATGGTAGTATATATTTATATTCAAGAAAGCTTATGTGTAAGGATTTTAAATTAATTATATAGAAGGTACATTGAGAAATGAACAGAGCAGAAAAAGTCATGATTTATATTCAGGATGTCAGGACTAATGTATAAGGAAATTGAAAAAAAAAAATCCCCAGATATTCGGATAGTACGTGAGAATGATGATGGTGGAAAACAGAGGGGACCTACAGTTTAACATGGGTTCCGAACAACGGTGGGAGCCTGGCATTCCAAACATTTACAAAGAGTGAAAGCAAACACTTTTCCAGAGGTGAAAGAAGGGTTTGTTAATCAGATAAATCTGTTGTGGGACTGGGGTTTGAGCCACGGATCTCTAACACAGAAGTCAGACACCTCACCCCTAGACCATCAAGGCTCCATTTAAAAATATGATATTTTATATTATTTTCATTAAAAAAACCCACTAAAGCCATTCACACGATATTCAGAGAAGGACTGGGAATGGTAATATAAATAAATAGACGTAGAACTTTACGGATAATTATAAAGTAGTTAATTTCTCCAAAGGTAAATGGGAAAGTTTATTAATTTACTACGGCCAGCTAGTAAGCTAATAAGTGTTTATTGGAAGTTGCAAATTGCAAGGGATCACAGGAAACATTTAAAGTTGTACTATTGATCATAGTAGTTTAAAAAAATACCAAGATATAGCTTTGTAGTGGACATACAAAATATATAGCTATAGCCTGTTATTAATATTATATCAGCGTCTATTCTATCTATTAAAAGGTACATTTGAATATCCCATGTCTTGGCGTTTGAATATATAATATTAGTCTTGTAGACACTTGTATTTTTCAGATATCTTCCTTCATGTGGCAATCCCTTCGTAGTTTTCCTCTTCCCACTTCCCTCAAGTCTAAGGGAAGAAATATAAATAAGTTATACCGGAGAGTGGTTGAGAAAAAAGCTAGATCAAACTTAGAAATAAGTGTAAGAATAAATAAGTTTTATCCCACTAATTATTTATTTGAGTTGGTGTTTTTTCTTGACGGGAAACTTTTTTAATCTTAGATATTTATTTCCTCTTTTTATCTCTTAGGATAAAGTTGGTTTTGTATTTTACTATTTTATTTAGTTGTAATTGTGTTTTATTTCAATTCTTTATTATTATTATTATTTTAGTTTATCAACACTTCACAAAAAAATCTATATTTAATACTATTATAAATAGATTAAGTTCTGTAACTAAACATGCATCTTAATTGTTTCCAAATCACAATTTTTAAGATAAAATGCTTTAGCATTTTTGGATTTATATGGCTATATGCTTACCAAAGTATAGAAGCTAATTAAACTTCTAGTTTGGGCTATAAATCGAGACTCTAGTCTTCTTTCATTATTTATAGGTGGTAATTAATGCATCTTATTATTTTAATATTTTTATCTTAATATATAATTATTATAAATTACCTTTGAAAACCTTACAAAGCTTTCCTAATTGGTCTCTCGATCATAAATGAATTTTAATCATGATCGGATAGTATTTTATTAAAAAAAAACAAGATTCTTAGACGAAGTCAATTTATAAAGAGCCCAGAATCAAATAAGGGAAAAACTTTGGATTTAAAAATCTCTCTGCGTTCATTTGACAAGCGTTCCGTCTTCTAAGTATTCATAAGATATTCTTTCTTCGTTCTTCTGTTGGCTCCTTAAGATGTTTTCAATAGCGGAACTTTTATAGCGGACAAGAGAGGCGCAACACAAAAATGTTTTAGAGAACTTGTATAAAGTTAGTAATTTTTTTTAAAGCGTTGTTTATCAGCAAATATTGACGTGAGATTATTGGGGTTTGCAAAATAGTTAGTTCAATGATAAGCTATTTTGAAATATTAGTGAAATATTTTAGTAATAATATAATATATTAAATTATTATTGTATTTAAATAAAATGTTATATGGTTCTTACCTATACTTTGATACACATATTAATGTATTAATTATAAAATATCGATACAAGAACCTCAATGATAAAACATCATGAAAATATTTCAAATAATCAAGATAATATTCAGTCTGTTTTAAAATATAATATAATCCTTATTTTTCTACATACTAATATAAGTTTTATAGAATTATTTTAAATTTTGGGAACATGACTGTGAAATTTTCAGGTTTATAAAATATCCTAAGCTATTATATTAATACAATGACCATTCTAAATTCTTATATAAATACGATGAATATCATAAGGTATTATATTACTACAGTAATTATCTTAAACTTTTATATTCAAACGATGTTTATTCCAAGCTAATGTCGCGACCTATCCCCCGTCCCCGTGGGTTTAATCTCTCAGGATAGCTTGCGGGAGGGATTAAGTTGCAGGCAAGGTAATTGTGTGGGCTCTAAATAATATGTAGGTTTACGAATTTTGGTTTAATTGTGGTTACTAAAAGATAATAAATATTGTGATGTTAGTCGAAAGATAAAGAAATAAAGAGATTGGACGCCCGCGCTTATGGAAGAACTGGTTTAACTTGTGAATACTTAGACCGATCAAACTTACTGTTACTGCACGTGACTTCTACAGAACTCAATCTCGGGACCCTGAGCTTAACAGATGCCCTCTAAGTATAAGTGCTACTAATGGCCCGAAGATATCTTTTATGGTACGGCGTCGGACCGAGTGACCACCTGCGATATAGATGGAATTGTGACAGCCCCGTTGCCAAAAAGTAAAGATATTTTATACCATGCTATGGTCCCTTTTCTGGCCAACTAGTTCAATCATTGTTATTAATTGTCAGCGCTTTCCCAAACCTTTCCAAACATGCTAAGCCAACAATTATAGTGCGTGCGTCCACTCGAGTTGTATACATCAATTAAAGTGAGGATTATCTTGAACTTGTTATATTAATAATCTGATTATTATAAACGATTAAATTAATAATATGATTGTCTTAGACTATTATATACATATTTAATTTTAATTTCTTTTATTATAGAACTGACCAATACAGGTCAGCATTGAAACATACATAATATTGCAACATGTAAACATAATTATTTAAGAACACATTAATAACTAAATAATGCTTTGAAAATAAATTAATGTAAAAGACCATACAGTGATGAACAGCATTACAAAATAATAAATACTATCACTTACTAAAGCAAAATTGTACAAAAAGTAAAACTAAGAAAACAAATGATAGAGAAGTTCCTTAAATTTCTCTCTGAGTCTAGGTCTTCTTTTGTGATAAAAACAAATTTAGGAAATCTAGAGTTTTTGCTTCGGATACAATGGTCAAGAAAGCAAGGCTTGTGAGAGTTATAATGAGAAAAAACTTTTTTTAATTACTGAGAAGAAACATGAATACTTGCATGCTCAGGGGCCAATTTACAAGAACGATTGTTTTATTTTAGCATCGCGTCTTAATACATGTTTGAGTTATACTCTTATGTACTAATTATGTTAATAGATTTAAGAATGAAGAAAGTTATATTATAGAAAACCTACCCGCATTTGCTTGGAGACAGAAAATATAAAACTATTTAGGAGAAACCACCTTCAGTACATTGAACCAAGATTCGAAACCCGATCTTACCGTTTCGTATCGGCAGTCTAATCTACGGCAAGAGTAGTGTCCTGGACAATGCGGCCACCTAAGCGGGTAACGGCTGATATTAAAAACAAAAAGGGCATCACAATAAAATCTACTAGCATTATTATTATTATTATTATTATTATTATTATTAGCACCACGTCTTACTATCCATTCGGGTTATACGCACCTATGCTAATGTGTAATGGTAGGGTGATTGTGAGATGAAATGGAGGACCTACAGCTTAACGTGGAATCCAAACCATGGTGGAGACCTTGCATTCCCCACATTCACAAGTTGTGATTAATACACGTCTTGTCAGAGGTAAAGGAAGGGTTTGGTAATCAGATAAATCTGAACCCCGGACACCCAGCACAGAAGTCCGATACCTTACCCTTAGACCACCAGGTCATCTAAAGCCTACTAGAAAAGAGAGTTTGGAACAGTAAAATATTTTGAATTCGGTCATAATCATAATAAATCCGGTTAAGAAAGAATTTATCATTTCAATTATCCACAAATCTACATTTAACGTTTTCCAACCTGAGAGTCAGTTGTGGTAATGGAATTTATAGCAACACTTCCTATCCTACTAATATCCTTGATTTAACCAAGACTTGTTACGGTGCTAAAATACAATCTAATTTATTGAACGAGTCGGTAATAAATTTAGTAAGTCCAAGTAGTTTCAATGGGTGAGATATTATAATAGGGTCAACATGAAAGCGAAAGTAGAGTTTGTTGTCTAGGAGAGAAACTAAATCAATAACATAGATGGAGCAAATAATGTTATCGTTGAAAAAAGTACAAGTGCCAAATATAGCATTAAATTTCCTAGTAAAGAATATGAATTTCATATTTGATTTTTAGTGAACATTCCATTTTCAGTAAACTAATATATAATACAATTAATAACTTTTTGTCAATCTATACAATCTGCAAATTGATTTGATGATTTTAAATAAATTGACATCCTCCGCAAAAAATAAATAGCTAGATGAGTTTAAGTTTTTACCATAGCTGTGCGAGTACATGGATTTCGAACTTCAAGGCAGCCTCGTCTTTAAAGCTCAGGATCGAGACTGACAGTTTTGTAGACTCGTCTTTTTAGAGCTTCCACTTGATATGCATACTAATCAATTTTTTAAATACGATGGCTATAGATTATTTAATTTAGTTGATAACAGCAGTTTCACCTATACATAATTCGTTAACTTAACAAATGGTTAAAATCAATATCAAATTTCACAATTATAAGGTAATAGAGGCCTAAAACTACTTTCGACCAGTAAACTGATTCAATATTTTCGTATATTTTGAATTATCTTCGATTAAAGTTGCATTTCCATAATTGCATTACAAGGTAATTAAATTATCAATAGCTAAATAGATTAGTAAATATTTAAATAATCATTATTCTAACTATTTTCACACGCTTTCTTTCTAAAAGTATTATTTTAGTTAAATTAAAACATATTGATTGTTTTTAAACCAAATATAATTAAAACTTATAATAAATAATACATTCAAATATAAAAATTGCATTAGCTACTGATCAATTATAAAGTTCTGTTGATTAACCTGTCTAAAATCAGAGATAATCAACATTGCAATAAATATTTTACCAAACTTACTACTTTAACTATATCATAATGTCTAATAGAAATATTATTTTGATTAACGTATTTTTAATTTTAAAGTATGAACATCAACTTATATAAGCATTAAAAATTGAATTGAAATTCATTTTTTGATAAGATAATTTCTAGTGAGAGCTCAAACAAAGTGCATGCTCAACTGAGCATAGATAGAGGAATGGAATTTGTACAAAAGAAGTGAGCATGCGCAATTATTACAGTAAGGACTAATAAACAAAACATGAAACATTTTGAATTTCTAACTGCCTGTGGTTCTTACGTTTTCTTATAGGGTAGTTTATGTTATAGAAGCTTATTTTGGGGAGATATTGGTTAGTTAAAACTTTAATTCTATGAGGGTTTTTTGACAGTTGTTAGAGCGATTTTTATATATTTAAAGACAGGAGTGTCGAAACAATTTTAATTATTGATTAATCATGTATTTTTTTCATTTGAAATTTAAATTTAAAAGCCTATATTCTATTTTTTTTTACTTTTTTGAAAGTATACCTATTTACAATTTATAAATTAATGTCATTCTTACTTTAAGAACATGCGTGTTTTTACAGGTCACATTTTAAATATACTATTTTACTTTTAAAAAAACAAAATATATTGTCACTAAACATTATAAAATTATGAATACACTCGAGCTCGACTAGAATTCGGGAGCTATTTTTGACACTCAACTAGAGCTGGACTCAAATGAAAAAACCTAAACCTAAATACCCCTATTATCTACTAATGTCATCAATAAACCAAATTACAAGCGCCCGTTTTTTGGTCAGAATAAATAGCATGAACCTGGCCTGAGTAGAGAGAGGAAGGGCTACATACCCCAGAAACTTCACTAAAATCGTCACAGATTTTGTTTTAACAAAAACACATTGTTTGTCTGAGAGTTTATTATCTACAGTAGCCCCATGACTTCTTTGGTGCTGACTGACAGCTCACGGCTGACTTCTGACTGTCAACATTTTGGTATAATACCTAAATTTTGACTGTCAGAAGTGACAGCTGCTAAACACATGTTTTTGCGGGTCATATGGTTCGGCGCAGGGATACATAATTTGGTCTGGTAACTTTTCAAAGCTTTTAGCTGTCAGCTGTGAACTGTCACTCAGCACCAAAGAAGCCATGGGGCTACTGTAGTTGTTGAAAAATATGTTGATGTATTACTTTCTCAAATTACTTTCTCAATTGTTATAAATATTTGATTTTAGCCTCTTTTATATAAAAACATATGATAACAGACTGTTTCTAACATAAACGAAAAGTTTCATTTGCTAGGCTAATATTGAAAATATAGGCTAGTAATGGATTGAGAATGTTTTCACAGCTTTTATTAATAAAACTTTCGTTTGCTTATGAAACTATTTTTATTGAAATAATTCATATTGTTCTAGAGTTAAAGTTGTTTATTTAATTTACGAAATTGCAAAAAAACGTGAGTTAAACCAACTATTGTATTGTTTTTTTTAAATATTGAACAATTGAATTTTTTTCCTAATCAAGTATCCAAGCGCAGAAGAAAAACAATTCGGAAATTTAGAAGAATTTTGAATAGAAATCTAACCCACACAGGTAGTAAGGCGCGGTGCTAAAAAAAAGTATTTAAGGAATATGATTTTGGACTCTCCTTAGGAAAAATTTTGTGACATTTTCTGTAAGCAAGCTAGAATCAGCAGTTAAATAAACACAAGACCAATCAGCAGTGTCCAGATAATTGTATGGATTAAAGTAACCACCACGTGTATAATAAATGTATGTGATGGGGGTAGCGTTATTTTTAGTAGCAGTAATTACATATATTGTAATCAGTAAGGGCAGATGGGATTAATAATATAGTACTAGTGATTGAGAGCTATGTGCTAACAAAGGGTGGGGGAAATGAACAAAAATGGCATCTATGACGTTTGTGTTGTTATAATCAAGTACATTAAATTGTTCTAATCCTATTAAGCTAGTCAATGAAACAAGTTGAGTAGCTTTTAATTTGATAAAGTAATGAGATACATTTTGGGCATGGTGATAGTTCGGATCAATTTTTTAGCCAGGTAAAATCACCCAGAATCAATATTCGAAAAACATAATTGACCAAATCATATTCAAGAAATGTAAAGGAATTACAAAATATTTCAACTATTGTTTGGGGGTGCAAAATTTAATTTCCAGATTAAAAGTTTTTGGTCATCATTGGTTGGGATTTCAATCCAGACATTGATCAGTTCTTCTACCCATACCAAAATTAGAGTCAACCGAAATATTAGAGCACCCCCATCCTTTGTAACAGTAGTTCCGTCCTATAGCCTATCAGATCTATAAACTTTGTCAGTGTCTAATAACATTTAGGTAATATCATTGTTACATAACAGATAGCCAGCCACCTGCAAAACAGTATGTAATAAAATAACAATGGTATTATTACTTTCAGCTCAATTTGTATATAATTATACATCAGGCTTTAGGAACTAAGCAAGACAATTGAATTCAAGACAAACTTTTTATCTATAATAAGGATTGAAACTAGTTCAGTAAAAGATGGTTGTTCTGGGTGGCATCGCGTGAGTGTGTAAGTACGCTCGTGCACCAGTTCAATGTAGAGTTAGTCGACTTATATTAGTAAACAGAAGCACTGTTGTGCAGAAATACTGACTTGAGCTAGTGATTCTTTTAGATTTAACCAATTATTATAACTGCACGACAACATCACATATTGTTCTATAGCTTACAATAAGCTCACTAAAACTCCAGAACTAGTATTTCAACGCTAACCTCCAACTAGCTCTCTCCGCACTTTAGCCAACCTAACAACTTGCTCATAGGGAGCAAGACCGGGGTTAGTGACAGCATTCTAATTTGGAGGGAATTAATTTTCATTTGCATTACCACTAGTAGGCCATGTTTCAACCAAAAAAATAATAGAGAATATATTCAAACAAACATTAGTAAATAAATAAGTAAATGGCTTTGGATCAATGACCATGAACAACTTGTTAAAATAATACAATCTCACTGGTATTCACTTGGAGTTGGATTTGCTGGTATCCTCCAGATCTCCATTGTTGGTCACGGGTGGTGGAGGGGGGTCCCTCTATGTATCCTCTTATGAGTCAAGGTCAGATGAAACAATGACTTTAGTAGAAGCAGACACACAGGTAAGCTTCTCAGGGATGGTCTGCTCTGGCAAAGAAAGTTGCAATACGGTAGCCAGAAGGCCAAACATTTGTATTAGTGATCAAGATAAATATTTAAGAAGGAATATATGTTAAATTGTGTGTTTATGTTTTGTACAGACAATGTATTTGTAAGATTAAGTTCTTCAGCCGAGTAAGACTTGATATCAATGGAAGAAACTACAGTGGAATAAAGAGTGACAAATAGTGATTTAAAAAAAGGAATAAGATTGGGTTGGTTGCTGGCCAGCGGCTGTCTTGCCACCAGTAATCGAATTTAGCCCACGAGACGCTGAATCGGTAAATCCTCGCACGTGTTGAAATTCGCTGACTTGTTTTTTCCGACGCGACACTACTGTAAATCCATCTTAAGGCTTGCTGACGCTGGTTTTGGCCCAGATTGTGGCTGCATTACAATCCTGGAGCCGATAACAGATTTGGTAGAGTTGGAATTTAGAGCTTGATTAAACATAATTTTTGGTGATATGTATGGTCTAGATAGGTGAGAAGTATATGGGGGAGAGTCAATGTGAGTATAAGAAGCTAAGAGTAGAGTGTGAAGATAAAGAGCATTGAGCTTCTATTGAAACTAGACATACTGGGGACTTGCAAACTAAAATATTCGAAATTTGGTATTAAAGAACAGCGTTATCATTGCTCAATTTATTTAAATGAGAATACAGATCATAAGCCATGCTAGTCAGGAATTCTAACATTTGTATGGTAACTGCTTTCCAGTAAGTTGATAAAGCATTTAGTAGCTCCTCATAAGACTAATTCACTTGAGGAATAATTTTTCCAGGCTTACCAGGCCTCTCTGGAATACAGGGTATGGATGTACAATTGTAAAGATTTTATCACCAAACGAGGATTTCACCTTTATATACAAGGGTCACATTTGTAAGTAGATTCCCCACTTTTCTTTTAAAAAAAACCCTCATATGTTACCTCATTAATAGAGAGCGGATTTTGCCTATTTGCCTTTACCTTGATCGTAAATATAGAAATTTGAGAATGAGATATATATGCATTTCACGTTATTACAATACAAAATGTTAATTTTATAATGCAAATAATTACCTATTATTTTTGTGTTTGCCTATTTTATGGATAAGTTCTTATATCGGCTTTGTCCTCTTTCTATAGCTTTTTATCCCCTACAGTATGAATTTTCTTCTGAAACATAAAAGTTAAACTTCTTCGGAAATACATTTTTTTAAAGTTATTCCTTTATATTGTGTGAAGTAGAACGAAGCTTTTCAAATTATAAAAGCATTAGATCTAGCAATAGATCCAATTTACCTACTGAAAATCTAGAAAAGTAGCCTTTCTAGTGATAAACAATTGGGTGAATAGTCTGTAAACCCGCTTAAGTGTCCGTATGGTCTAAGGTGTAACTTTCTAAATAGATTAGACTGCCATTGATGGGGAGATTTGGGCTAAAAGCCCGGTCGGGTGTACTGAGGGTGTATTTCCCTAAAAGGTTTTCCACTTTCCCTCCACGCAAATATGTCCACACTTCCTTTAAATAAAACCTTCCTGTACCCTAACACATTGGTTTAATTATAAGCCTACGTATGCGTATAATCCGAACGAGTAATCTTGCAAAGTAAATTTATAAACATAATCTTTAAGTGATAGCTCATAGAAAAATCAATTTTACAATACCTGCCTCGGTGGCGTAGTTAGCTAATGCACTGGTTTCGTGATGAGCTAGACTGTCAAGGACGGGGAGATCGAAGTTCAAATCTCGCTCGGGTGAACTGAGGGCGGCTTTTACTAAATGTATTGCCACTCTCTCGCTATGCAAATGTGGGTTCATTTCCTCTATACTCAACCTTCCCAATTCCTAGCCCATTCGCGCAATTAATACTTGAACGTATAGTTCGAACGGAAAGTAAGACTTGGTGCTAAGTATTCTTGTTAATTCTATTTTGCATAGTGTGTGCCTCTTTTCTTAAAGTGACTGTTTGGGTGCTTATAAGAGTATCCCATATTTTTAATGCCTATTCGCTTGTCTATTTTAAACATTTTTGGTGCCTAAGAATCTGCTTCTTACTCATTAATATTTGAGACCTACAATAAATATCCTAAACTATTATATTAATATGAAGACCATCCTAAGCTTTTATACTAATACGATGACCATCCTAAGCTATTATATTAATACGATGACCATCCTAAGCTATTATATTAATACGAAGACCATCATAAGTTATTATAGTAATACGATGACTGTCCAACACAATTATATTAATACAATGGTTATACTAAATTATTATATTATTGCAATGAATATTATAGATCTTATTTATTTATCTCAGGGTCTTACATCCAGGTTAATGCAGTTATATTAATTATAGATTGGAGTCTCAACGTTTGCATAACCGGAAAACCAGACTATATTAGCTTAACGTTCAAACCACGTGTCCGTCCACCTGTTTGGGTAGCTAATATATTAATACGTTGATTATTATTCTACATTATTACATGAGTACGATGCATAACCTAAAATACTAAAGTAATGCGATATTTGTGCTATACTATCTCTCTGACCCGATGGATACTTTTTAACCTTGCTCTTGGTTTAGCTATGTCACATATTTTTCCAATCAACCGGAAGTAATGAATTGTGAGGTTGTTAATATTCTGCAGGGGAGGTGTATTTTATAGTATTTTTAGTGTCAAGTCTTACATCCTCCAAGGTTGGCTGCACGAGCCTAGAATGTTTTGTGGACAGTAGCAAGCACACTGAGGCGTCACAATTTAAATTTCTTATCTAGAAAAAATATTGTTTTTGCTTAGTTAAATTTGAAAATAGCTTTAAGTTTCTCTGTAATAGGTTGGATACAATGTTTTATTTGGTGATATTAAGAGCTTAGCATGCAAAAATTCCCTGTACATACCGTTTATAAGCTATATTTGTAAAAATATTTCATCACACTAATTATAGAGAGACTGAAGAATTATAAAGCGTTGTCAACTGGTTAAAGAATCATCCTATTTTAGGAAGTTTTAGGCTTCAAATAAATTTTAAAAACTCATAAATGAAAAGATTCATACATTCATAAAACTATCATCGTGAAGCAAGCTAAATTAACTTTTAGTAAGCTAAATTAACTTTTAGTTTGAAGTTTGAGGTTTTTCTTAAAAAACTAAAAAATCCTATAATTTTTGTTTTGATTTAACGTGGGGTAGTAAAATTGTGTGAAAATAATATTTGGTCCAAATGTTACTTCCTCCTTATTGTTTGTTCGTTTTTAATCTTCTTGTAGGATATAGGCTATACATAATGTTATCGATGTTTTATGTCACCGTCAGTTTATTCTCTCTCTGGTTGCCGTACCGAAAAGATATTGATAAGGTTGTTGCTACACCTAATTCATTCTAATACATTCGCTGCCAAACGTTATTGATTTTAATGCATTTGATGAAATAATTAATTGATGTTGATACATTTGTTGCCATACGAAATTAATGTTGATAAATTTGTTGTTAGACATAATTAATGTTGATATGTTTATTGACAAACGTAGTGGATGTTGCTAAACTTGTTGTCTTGTGAAATTGATGTTATTAAATTTGTTGTTAGAAATAGTTAATGTTGATACATTTATTACCAAGGGTATTTGATGTTGTTACATTTGTTGTCATAAGAAATTTATGTTAACAAATTTGTTGCTAGACATAGCTTATGTTGATACACTTATTACCATACGTAATTGATGTTGATTCGTTTGCTTCTGAACGTAGTTGATTCTGATTCATTTTTTTCCATACTTAGTTTATGTTGATTCATTTTCTTACAAATTTAGTTGATTTTGATATATTTATTTCCAAACTAATTTTATGTTGATACATTTTCTGCCAAACTAAGTTGATTTTGATACATTTGCTGACAGACGTAGTTGTTTTTGATAAATTTGTTGCCAAACGTTGTTGATGTTGATAAATTTCGTAAGAAGAGCGTGGTCAAGGAGTCCACATTACCCCTCAAATTTGATGGATCCCCTTAGGAGGGATATATATGTATATGTATAAAAACTTTTATTGACTAAAGTTAAGATAAGATTTTTATAGCGGACCCCCACTAGAAAAACTAGCATTCTTCGCCTTTGATATTGACACATAGTCTATATTTCCAGGTGAAGATTATGTTGATACATTTATTTTCAAACGTAGTTGATGTTAATATAGTAATACGGTAATACTGTAATAATATACCTGTCAGATGATAGTGTACTACTCTATTTATTAGGTAATACTGTGCTACTTTCTGTATGGTGAAAGTGTACTACTTTCTGTATAGTGAACGTACCTGTAAGGTAGCAGTGTGCTACTCGACCTGTAAGCTAATAGTGTGCAAATATACTTGCCAGATAATAGTGTACTACCACAATTGCCAGGTGATAGTGTTCTAATATTCCGGCCAGATAATAGTGTGTTACTCTCTTTCAATTAATAATGTGCTACTCTACCAGGTAATGAATATAAACACTACAATATTAAAAGACCCGCTAAGCTCTAAATAATAAGACGCAGGGAGATTAATGCAACGGGGAAACAAATGAAAAGTAGGAGTGTGCGCATGTGCATAATGTTGTAAGACGCGCGACGCTGACATCGGGAGTAGGTGTGTAGAGTACGTGCGTCGGGAAGCTCCTGCTTCAGTCGTCGTCGGTCTTTTAGCTCGCGTGGCCACACGGATGTCGTAATTACAGAAAGCGTGCATCGCGGCGGCGAGTTCAGAACGAGATGTATAGAGGGAGGCGGGACAATGCTAAGGGGCGGTGGTTTTTCGGGGGTGGTGAGCATCAAGAGGGCGGGAGCTAGAATGTTCTCAGTCCTGAATTAATCTTTGTAATCGCGTTAATTATTATTTAATCCTGTCTACGACCTTCATTTGTCGTAATCAAACTTGTGATTGGTTAGTAATTAGTATTAATATTAAATACATTATTAAACCTTTACGTGTGCTGGAGTTATGAGTGCTGGAGACTAAATACATAACTTTTTTTATGGGTGACAAACCTATAAAATTATCGTCTTTAAGATTTATCTTCGTAAGCTTCCACCAACATCGAGTGAGTATCCGATTAATCAAATAACTACTATGCTGAAGTTAGAAATAATGTATTGCACCAATAGTCATTATATTTGCTAGCAAGGATTCAAAGGAAGATATTTTATTTGTATGTGTTTATTAGCTACATTATGTTGTCTGTTGTTGGTCATATGTTTGCAATGGGAGGGAAGAATGGTATACTAATACAATACATAATAAAATATGGTCCTTATTGTAAGTATTATTAATTTTTAATATAGGCTCTAAATATATTTTTTAAATAATCAAAATGTGTTATTATCATATGCATTGTAGTGAGTTTCAAAATTTATTTTCCTCACAAGTGTTTTTTTACATTAAATGGCAATATTTGAGCTTTATAATTAGCTTAGTTCAAAAATGTTCTCTTATCTACAATTTTTTTTACTTTTGGTAAAAAAAGAAAAACCTTTATTCAAATAGAAGTTATTTATATAAGCCACTTTAGAAACAAATATAAAAAATACAAATTTATTCCAATGAATAAAATTTAATTTTTGGTAACATCAACAAATTTATTTAACGCGGAAAGTGCTTATTTTAAATTGCAGATACATAGTGCCTGCCTTTATTGCCTCCAAAATATGTGAGGAAGAGTATTTACTTACAAAATTATGAAAGTACTTTCTAAATATCTGTTACAAACACTACTTGTTTAGGTTAGTGGACTCTTGATTACTTTCTAAACCGATTTCAAGACTTTGTGCCATGGTTTCAGTTACTTATCGTCCCCCCAAGGATCTTGTTTCAGACCTTTGTAGTGTTTTTGTGGTATGTGCAGGATAGTGTAGTTTAAAAGGAGTACTTCTATTAATTGAGTGATCAATTATACTAGAAATATTAAAATGACGTAGTAACCACAGAAATTGTACCGCAAGTTAACATTCCCAGACCAAGGGCAGAGCCCGCAGCAGAAAGTTAAGGGGAAGAACGATAATGGGTCTGTTCCAAGGAGGCTGTTGGTACTTGGGACTGCAATTATATCTAACATTCCTTGATCGCGTTATTTCGCGTCACCTAAATACCAAAGTTGGACACAGGGAACTACCTTGTTCACGGTAAAGGCTTTGAAAAACTAGGATGTGGGATGTTTAACGCTCAGTTTTAGAGAACTAAGCCTTAACTATTAGTGAAAAGTAATCTAAAGTTTTAATTACTTTACATACAAATTAACTGGAGCATATTGAAACAAAGAGAATCTCGCTAGCTACTCACCTGTGCAGGCGGTATCGTGGTTCATTGCCTTGGTTTAGACTGGATCACTGGTGATGGAAAGGCTGGGTCTAGAAATACGGACCGGTGAATTTTGGGTAGTTTTCTATGTGAACTATAACAGTAGTTTTCCATCATCTTTCTCCTAAAACCACCTTCCTCCTACTAATACCTTAGATTAAGTTGTCAATAAACACCCTTAATCCACTTTTTTGACCACATGGTCTAATTAATGCTTCACTCTCGCAATAGACTGGACTGCCGATTATGAGGAGATTGGGGTTTTAATGCCGGTCGGCTGTAGTGAAGGTTTTTTCCAATTTTTTTTACACTCTCCCTCTTCTCAAATGGGGGTGCACTTCCTCTAAATTATACCTTACTCATCCCTTATCCATCATCATAATAAGTGCACATTCGTATAACCCAAACTAATGATAGAACGTGGTATTTAAAAAAAACGTCGTCTTACAGAACAGAAAATATTTCGCTAAGCCACTATGGAGATCATCTGACCTCATTTCATAGATGTTGTTTACATTCAGACCGTTAATCTGTCCTGTATCCTAAGAATTAAACGGCCTTGTCAATAGTCTTCACATTTGTAGTAGATTGGAAAACCTTATCACAAAGGAACTTTTAAATAATGAGTCAGCTAAGATGTAATTAACAGAAATAATATATTTTTGGTTTAGGAATTCATATATTTTCATGTCATGTTAATAATTGTTCCAAATAATTCTGGTTTGCTGGACAGTAATGTATATTCTCTACTCTATAAACCGAACCAATGAGCTCATTCAAATGAATACATTTATAATATTCTGCCAGAAATGGAGGAATATTGGTAAACGTACACAATAAATATCGCATAAACAATAACGTTAATAAATAGATCTGTTCAATGCTAAGAACCATACGGGTATTGAGAGCTGAATTCAATGTTTTTGCTATTTTTTTTTGTAATTTTTCTCTGATATTGGCTATTTTTGTTTAGTTCTTTGATTAGAAAGTTTGATTTAGATTGCATATTACTTATAACTATTATTGAAAAGGTTAATAAACCTAAAAGTAAATATTTTTATACTTTTGTTATTTACAAATTTTTATTATTAACATTTTTTAATTTTTAATATTTCTTGGCCTATAATGAAGTAATGCAACGTCTATTTTTAAAAGTAGACTAAATCGTGTAAAAATGTAAGATATTAACCATCTCTTATATCATTTAAATAAAACAGAGAGCATAAATATAAGTTCATCTAGCAGCCTAATACATTCGATTCGATAACTTACGAAACTTAGTTTCATTCCCCGATTTATGAATAAATTTTTATATTTTGTTAAGATAATGTTCAAATTTATTTTAAATAAATTACATTAATAACTCAATAGTCGTTAAACTGTTTAACTAGAAAATAAAAATAAATAAGGGTTATAATAAACATAAAGAATATTCTAAAACATTTGTTACAAATATGTTAAGAAGAATATTGGATATAATGGTGCTGTATACAGTATCTATATTTAGAGAGCTGTTGAATTCATTTTAACGAGAGGCTTTTGTTAGAGTGTGTTTTTCACGTGTCTGTTTTGTTATTTTATGCCTTTAGTGTTCCCTGATGAGTCAACATTGTAAAATTGTCAGCTGTTTGTTCATTATAGACGTTAGATGTTCGCCGACACATACACAACCTTCTATTTAGTTCCAGGCACTGACAGGCGTGAGGGAAACACCAGCAATATTAACTGTTAACAAACTTCAGTAATGATTTGAATAAATGATTATTCCAAAACATGATTTACTAACTATGTAGGTCTAGGAGGGAAACACTAAACGCCTAAAACAAAAAACAAAATATTAATATTTGAGTGATGGGACGTTTCTCTGTCTCTATCACAGTGTTTATCAAATTTTACCAATAGCAGGAAACTTGACAAGCGTTTGATTCCCATATAGACCACTTAACTTAAAACATTGCCTACCCTTACCCTTGTGAACACAGACATTCTATTAAAATACGTGTTCATCATCCGTTAAAAGAATATTTTATTGTGGAGTTTGTTTCATATGCACATTTAAGACTTAACTTATGGTACAAAGTATTGTAAAGTTAACGAAATTAGCCTGTCAATCTTATAATCTCTAGCCCTTTAATAAATTACGTTTTCTTTTTCTTTGTAGACCTGTCTAAGGTCCACTTGGAATACCATGGTGGACCACAGTTTGAGAACCACTGCTCTCTTTATAAGCTAGTGGAATATAACCAAAAATAGATTATGTATGTTCCAATAAGATATACTTGGTTTATAGGGAGGTAACATGATGAAGGCTCGCGTCTCTTCGAGGTGTGTGGAATAGAACCAAGCTACCAGTGTTACAATGATAATAGGTACTTGTTAACGGGGGAGGCAACATGACGATGGCAAGTATTGTTTCTCACTAAAGTTTATAAAAACAATGACAACTAAAGAACTAGATATTGCTCCAAAAGAAATCCATACCAGAGACCATTTGTGTCTTGTGAAAGGTCGTTCTTTACTCGAGTGGTAACAACGGCTAGCAGAGCTCAAACAAACATACAAACAAACGAACAGGCGCTCCGAGCGATCTGTTTGATGTCTCCTTCCACCATCCTGATCAAACAGCAATACAAGTTGTCCTGTTACCAGCCCCTTGACATAAACATTGATGACAGGAATAACATCTCAAAACATGTATTGTCTTATGAGGGTGTCTCAGACATTATAGCGGGGATCCATTTAACTCCCCTACAAACGTTTCGTGATCTGTTCTAGGACAAACACCGCAAGCAGATAGACTACAGCTTTTTTTTTTCACTGGACGACATAGAATAAATTCATTTGAACTGCATAATTGAAGTCAAGCATCCCATATCCTCCACAAGCTCGTTTAATCCCAATTTTTTCTAAACAGATAAGTGTCAGAGGGTTAGGTATAACCATTTGCATCGTATTTCCACCTAAAGTCCCGTGTTAGAATCCTACCCGGCTTAATATATGTTTAAATCGCTCTCGATTCCATTGAGATAGCTATTAATGTGCGCTATATTACATTGTATTGTCATAGCCTGCAGCCTTAGGTAAGATAGAGAATTTAAGGATGACGTAAGCCAAATAACCCATGCTGGCAATTGTTCTGAATCAGCAGTTACGTACACGTACCAGATCATGTTTTCAAAAACAGATTGTTTTGCTTATTAGCATGTGCCAATGATTATTTCCTCTCCTCACCCTGTGACTATGAACAAGAGAACAAAAGTGATTATTTCCGCTTCATTACTTGTGACTGCCCGTGATTATTTCCTCTCCTTACCCTGTGACTATGAACAAGAGAACAAAATTGATTATTTCCGCTTCATTAATTGTGACTGCCCGTGATTATTTCCCCTCCTTACCCTGTGGTTATGAACAAGAGAACAAAAGTGATTATTTCCACTTCATTACTTGTGACTGCCAGTGATTATATCCTCTCCTTACCCTGTGACTATGAACAAGAGAACAAAAGTGATTATTTCCGCTTCATTACTTGTGACTGCCAGTGATTATTTCCTCTCCTTACCCTGTGACTATGAACAAGAGAACAAAAGTGATTATTTCCGCTTCATTACTTGTGACTGCCCGTGATTATTTCCTCTCCTTACCCTGTGACTATGAACAAGAGAACAAAAGTGATTATTTCCGCTTCATTACTTGTGACTGCCCGTGATTATTTCCTCTCCTCACCCTGTGACTATGAACAAGATAACAAAAGTGATTAATTCCTCTTCATTACTTGTGACTGCCCGTGATTATTTCCTCTCCTTACCCTGTGACTATGAACAAGAGAACAAAAGTGATTATTTCCGCTTCATTACTTGTGACTGCCCGTCATTATTTCCTCTCCTCACCCTGTGACTATGAACAAGATAACAAAAATGATTATTTCCTCTCCTTACCCTGTGACTATGAACAAGAGAACAAAAGTGATTATTTCCACTTCATTACTTGTGACTGCCAGTGATTATTTCCTCTCCTTACCCTGTGACTATGAACAAGAGAACAAAAGTGATTATTTCCGCTTCATTACTTGTGACTGCCAGTGATTATTTCCTCTCCTTACCCTGTCTGCGAACAAGCAAGGGCCATTCTCCTTTTGAGGTGTGGGTTTAATTATTAAACACATGGTTTTCAGAAAAATATCCACCAGGCACGAATTTTTTTCCGACAAAAAAATCGTACCAAGGCTACACTTCCAATAAAAAGAAAAGCGTGTACCTCTTTGAAGACCGGCTCCTGCAATGTCTCTTGAATTTGTTATGCCAGGATATTAAACCACACTGACTAAATAATTTAAATTGACATTGTTCCTATGTCGAGATATCCTGGTTTGAGAAAGTGAGCTGCGATGGTTACTGGGAACATAAACTTTATATACTTTGGATAGGTCACTAATAAATGTGTTCCGTTTCGAGAGGAGCTTAACAGGATGTGCTCTGACATTTTCCATGCTGGGAGAAGGTAGTAATAATCTGGGTAAGCGAACCAACCCTCTATGCTGCAGGTGGAAGCAAAGTTAAAATTAATTGTGGAGGTGAGGGTAGATTATAATATAATATGTACAAAATATTGTGTCACATGCTATATTATGATTCTAGCTTAAACACTATATAAACATTGACGAAATTTTTAATGGATAAACTCAATGCTTCTTTGGAATTAAAACATTATTTTGACGGTAGATAGAAACATCTGCAATTACACATTTACACACAAACACACACAAAAATCGTTAAAATGTAACATATCATATTAACATGACAGTGAACTATTATATGGTCTTTAAGTCAATATACTCTCACTTGAATCTGAACCAAGGACTTGTTTGCACCATTCACCTCCGGTTCCTTTCGCAGTGTAAAGTGGGCTATGGTCTTAACATTCCTGGTAAGGGAAATGTAGAAAGATAGGTTGTCGATCCTATGTGGCACGTTGCCCTGAAAGGGAGGTGTTGCTCACAGCCAATTGGCAGGTTTCCCAACAAACCAAGTTCGTTAATCTGTAGATGACCACTTGGTCATAACATATCCAGGAAGTTTGGCCCGAACATAGTCTAATTTCATATGAAAACCTGGAAAAATCACTAGATCATTCATACATCAGGTCATGTGATCTTCGGTGGTTACTTTTGTTAGAAAATATTAATGCTTGCAAAATAATAAATACAATATTGTAAAATGCTGTCAATTTTGGCCTCAATAAAAATGTTATAATTCTTAATATGCCCATTTTATAAAAATCTAGCTGCAGTTGTACATGTACAATGTATAGTACAGTGACTAATTTTTGACAGATAAAACCAGATAATATTTTACAGGAGAGCATTTAATATGAAGTATTTGCTAGGGAAGTCTTTGACAGAAGAGAACTTTACAAAGTATATTTGACAGAAAACACACTATACGGTGATAATTTGTCGAGGGAGCACCAGGGTTGAAAGATACAAAATTATCCTAAGCTCCCAGTTTTACGCATTTACTTATTTCTTGAAACATTTTGAATATCTATTTATTAAATTCTCAATTCAAACCACTACCGTAACTTAGTTCTTCATAAGTTTTAGTTTCATTATTTACAATATAAAATATTTTTTTCCTAGTTAAAATATATATATATATCTATTATCTATAGTTAATAACTATTATTCCTATTTAATTCTTTAAAGTAAAACTAGGTGGACTTGGGGTTAAGTGTTCACCTCAGGACCCGATGTTTATGGAATCAAACCCAGCTTGGTTCAACTGATTTTTATTGAGCGATACAAAACCGTAGCACAACTTCCTTCGAAGGGGAAGTACGTTCGTAGGTTTATGTCTATGTCTATGAACCCTGGAAATTATGTGAAAATTCCTTTTCGGAGAAATTGGTAGACCATTTCGCACTCGCTCATTTAAATTCCATGTTCTGATACAATCAGTATTTTCAGAAAGTGCAGGTTAAATACCTCAAATAAATAAAATGAAAAATAATTATCTAAACCAGGCGTGTCAAACTCATTTGATAATAACAATTAACATTAAAAATACTGAAGATGGTAATTTTAAAATATCTGTATTGTAATAACTGTCTTGAGTAAATTAATTCTTGATTAGTTTTTTTTTAGAGAAAATATATGGTCAATTAAATATTTTTGACCAAACATTTGTAGACTTTTATTTGCATCAATGGTGCTAGTGTTGAATTTTAAATATAATTTCAGAAGAAATTTTTATAATGTTGGTATGCAAGCAGAGAATTCTTAATTTTTGTTTCTTTTTATGTGAGAAAATAATGGCACACATTGCACATGCTTGGTGCACAAATTAAACGGTTTTGGGGGATAGTTTGTGCCTATCGAAATAAGAGTAGACTCGGCACACTAACCTCACATGCTAGGATTGTCCAAATTATACCATATTCCTAGATATCACGTTTTAAAATGTGGTTTTCCCTCAACGTTTAGTAAAAAGAATAGGGTCACGTTGCATGATGGTTTGTCTTAAGGTCCTGCGGGACACAGAAAATCATGGATAGGGCCACGAGTTCGATATACCTGCTCTAAACTATTAAACTTCATATTTTAATTAAGCTAATTTCAAACTAAACCATTTTTTATGATTGTTAATAAGTCGTGTTCCACCATATCACAGATCACCTGTCAATAGGATTTGAGCCACTTCGGTCACCGCATGATCTACGGCGCTACTCTCACAATATACTATACTACCCAAGACTGGGAGATCGGGGTTAGATTCCAGTCGGGGGTAATGATGGGGTTTTTTATAAATGGTTTTCCACTCTCCCTACATGCAAATACGGGTTCACCTTCTTTAAATTCAACCTTTATAATCCCTAACATGTTAGTTTAATTAATACATAGGCTTATCGCCCTAACGGGTAGTAAGTCACAGTGCTAAATAATGATTAAAAAAAAGGTTCAGGTTGTAGTGCTGATGGGGTTGAAATTAATAACTCATGGAATACATTGTCGTTATTTACCTTAGTTGACCATAAACATCCAACATGGATAATCTAGGTGTTAAGGAGACAATCTCACCACCTATTAACCGTTAAATTAGATAATCAATCAACTCGAACCAGAACACTCATTAAAGTGCGGCTCTCTGTACATAGTCTTCATTTGTTAACAGTAAAATTGGGATTAATTTTAATAGTTTTGTTTTAAAATAATTAAATTTCAATTTGGTCGGGTCTTTAAAAATGCGGTAAAAAAAACTTATGGCTCTCAATTCTACTGTGTTTTTCTAGTAGAATACAGAAAACCACACCACAGTGTAACGTCTGATTTGAGCTGTATAACCTGAGTTGGGTGCTATCCGTGGGGTGGGACAGGATTTTAATACCCACGTTCAAAATCAACTATTCAAGTTCATCAAGTCTTTCATAGTGGAGATAGTATGCTGTTGCGCTTAGAGGAGGCCCAGGGGACATCAATCAGGGGAACATGAAACAGACAGACACATACACAGACACACACACGCTCGCACACAATTTCTGATCATGAAATTTAGCACATTGTCGTCACATATCTCACATTTTCTTTCTAACAGATTGTTCTGTTATGACAGCGTTCACGATTTATAATAGACGGATTTTAGTTGAATAAAAAAGAGTTCAAGGGAACATAAAAAAATCTCTATGGTGTCATGTATCATTCTTGTTGTCAAGATATCAGTTTATTTGAGGGATAAAACTTCCATTATGCCAAAATATTTGGTGGGGTGAATAAGTGGTACTCGGTTGTATCCTCATGGATTATTACGAGAATTATCCATTGATTCTATTGCAATTGACCTTTAAACCTTCAATCCTGCTCTGAGTGTGTGTTATTGGTTACAACGAATAAAGAAGATATTGAACAAAGGAAATGTTGTTATCAAGAGACGTATCTTTGTTTTGTATCAAAAGAGATTTTCTATCATATATAGGTATTTTATAAAGTTGGTATAGTGAATGAATTCTGATAGATGATATTAAAAGTTCATAACCGCACTTACAAACGTGGGCCACCTATCCCTAGCTTGATTTAGTTCTATCCAGTCCACCTCTTACATCCTGTACTTTCAGGTCCATTCTAATTCTATCCTCCCTTCTGCTTCTTGGTCTTCACGCTGGTCTCTTACTATTGGGTTTGCCAATCAGTACCTTGAGCATGGTTCTAGATTCTCCAGTTCGCGCTAAATGCTCTTCCACTAGTAATCTGTAAGATTTGATTACCCTAACAATGTTTGGTTATTATTACAGGGTATGTAACGCATTATCATGTAAACTCTTCATCTCTTCTATATCTTAATACCTTTTTAAATTTATTTTTGTCATTTAAGTTTAAAGACTAACATTCACAATCAAAAAATAAAAACTAGCAAAACAACTGTTTTTTATATTCTTAGTTTTACATTCCTTGACAGCAGTCAAGGTGCTAACAACGTATTGATCGAATAATAACATGCATTTCCCGATCGCATACTTTTCATAACTATTTTCATTCACACATCATTACCGAGAGTCAACATTGCTCCTAAGACTTGAACTAATTTTTGTCTTCCTCAGTCTGTGCTTTCTGTGTGACCATGCACTTAGTCTTCTCAGAGTTCACTTCTAAACCTATTTCTCTGCTGGTAAAATTGTATTTTATAAATTACAATTATCAGTAACAAATAGTGATATAAACGTTATATCTAGATTCCCACATGATTTTAATCTTATCTGCTCTTCGGTACAGTTGACCATGCGCATATAGTCCTGTGAGCTGGGTTCAATATTTAACTGGATGCACTAAGTTGACACTGTTGTAGTTCATTTGAATTATACTGGTCCCATCCCGTATGAGAGTTATACTTGCTCTATAATATTTACTGTGATCAACGGGAGGAGTGCATACCGTGCAAAGATGGCGGTCACTATTCAGGAAAAGTAGCGATATCAGATGTCACTCAGTAACTGATGTATACTGGCTGCAAGATTACTGTAGTTTATCCCGCCCATAATTTTTCAGGGTCTGCCCGAGTAATTTCCGGAGGAGGGGCACAGATTCCCTTGCTTTGATTGATAAATGGTCAATTTTTCAGGCACAACCAAGTAGTCTCACTCACGTGCAACTTATGCGCCTAGTTATGTTTCATATTATTTGCAGTTACAGCTTCTAAGCTCTGGTTTGAGTCTCGAGAGTTTCAAAGCTTTAACTAAGTTTTACGTCCTTTTTAATTTGTTTATCACCACGTATTACTATTCATTCGGGTTATACGCATTTAAATTAATTGCACTAATGTGTTATGGTCAGGGGAGGTTGAGATTAAAGGAAAGATACTCGGATTTGTGCAGAGATAGAGTGGAAAATAATTTAGAAAAGCCCACCCTCAGTACATGAACAGATTATAACCCCGATCTCCCAGTTACCGGCAGTCTTGCCTATTGCGAGAGCGACGCCTTAAGAGTTTTAGACTATTCGACCACCAAAGCAGGTCTACGTGATCTTTTTAATCTGTGAGCCACATCTTACTTTCTATCTGGACTATACATATGAATTAATTAAACTAAAAGAATAGGGATGAGGAAGGTATAGCTAGGGTAGAGAACCATTGAGTCAAATAAAACACCCTCAGTCTACACGACTGGGATTCGTTCTTCAACCTATCCTCTACAGAAAACTAGATTTGACGTGTATCATATGGGTCTGACCACCGATGAAAGTCTTACTATAAAAATATAAGGAGGTAGTTTTCCCTAATAGGTCACTATCATACCTAAACACACCTACCCCCATCCCAGAAAAGAAAATCCTTCCCATACCCGAGACCCCAACGCAATCACTCACAATCAACATTTCTCACCACACAGTGTCAATGTATTAATACTCGTGTAATTCTACTACAGATACATCTCATAGGTTTCACCACAAGGTTAATAATTAATCATACACGAGGTTAAGAGACACGACAGTGACTCGGTACTCAAACAATAAATCAGCTGACCTATATTGGCGCTTCTGTCAATTTAGATATTCTTAATCGGGCAATAGCCGTACGGCCCAATAGATCAATGCATTTATCTTTTTAAGTATCGTGAGGTATTTATCTAAAGCTACGATATATAGATCAAATAATATCAATATATCGGTTGTTTGTGATATACGTATAATGATTTGTAATAGTCTAGGGCAGGCAAACTGCAAAGGTGGTATTAAGGTTGGCTGTTCTATAATATTATTATTCACATATTTTCACTTTAAATGTTTTATTTGGCTGTTGAAAATAGTAAAATGAGTAAAACTAAGAAACGATCCCTTAATTTACTTCTCTTCACAAGCTTTAAAGAGTAGTCCAATATTTGAAATACAGCAATAAACTGTTAAATATATCGGATACTAAAGCATTTAGACTAAATTTATATCGATATTTTTGTAAATACAACGATATAGATTTATATCGATATAGCATTGCCATTCCTACTTATGTGATACTCATCGTATATGATTTAAGCTATTTGGATCTCACTAAAAGAATGCTAATGATGTCTTATAGCCGACTTGTTTCTGTTCCTGGTAATTCAAGCAGTGTGGAGATATGTTGTTTCTCACCCGCAACCCCTTTGTTTGTTAAGTTGTCAGCACTCTTCTATTTCAGTTGTCCACTGCGTCCCGGTCTAATTTAATTAATTCACAGATTATTTACTATGTGACGCTTCGAACCACTGTGCGTGCCGTTATCTATGTTTTAAAATCCTTTATTTGACTTCGGAACTCATTAACTCTGTGTATAATTTGAATGGGAGGTAATTAAATAAATTTAAGCTATGTTGATTGGTATTGCCTCTTTGTTTGATTGTGTGTTATTTAAATCACTCAAGTACTGAAATAGGGTACGTTGTTTGATTCTTAAAAGTATCAATTTGCGATATTCAGTTCGTATCAGCCACGACAGTGTGCAAATTACCGTATTTTACCTAATGATCTATTAACTACTTTATTTTCTACCCCAGCTACAATTATTGGAACCACCAGCTACAAAAAAAAAACTAGATAAATTAAAATCGAAACAATAAAAACAAAAATTATAAGAACAAAATTTTACTTTTATGCTCAAACAAAGAAATACAATATGAAGAATACAAACTACAAACTGTTTCCCACGATGTTCATGGTAGAAAAACTAGAGGTAGTCTGAAGTGTAGGGAGTACGCTTCTAGTTGTGTGATATGCCCCTTGCACGAAGTAAAGTGTGGGCATCACTAGAAGGGCTCATCCCGATGTTGAAGCCAAGGGAGTTTAATNGGTGTTTAGGAAAACTGCGCAGTGTGAGACTCACGAAAAATTATCGCGATACCTATTTCCCGACGACAACTAAGCCTGCCCGGACATTACTAGGACCCCGGATAAAATTAACCAATTTACTTTTTACCTCGGCTACAATTAGAATCTCTGGCTGGTATCACGTTCCAAGCTACTATTATAATATGGTAACTATATTAAAATTAAGACAGTATTTCTCAGAACCCAATTTCACGTACTCTCAACTGAATAATAGAGGAAATCTCACTTTTATGCGATTTCTAGTTCATCCTTTATCGTGTCCCCAATCTCCTTGTTAATAAGATGTTCGGATATTAAGATTCGGATGGACATCTTGAGGTTTTGCAAATCTTTCTTCCAAGTAGTTCCACCTCACCAGAGGTTCGCTACTGTAGTTGTGACAGTCACCACAATACACCATTCACCCCCTTGTTTTACCCCCCTTTCAGAGTGTCCTTACATTCCACAGGCAGCCTCCCTCCTACCTAATCCTTCCAACTTTGTTGCTTGCTACTCAATATAAAAACCCAATCACCGTTATACTCTCCAAACAGGGATTCCAGGTTTAAAGCAGCAATCTCTGGTTTTTGTAGAATAATGCCCAAAGTCAAAGTACAAGGGCTCAAATCCCTGTCATAGTATAATTTTTCTGAGTTACCTTAGGAAATCATTATTTACAGTAAATTGTGACATTTTTATTTAGTTTGTTTATTACTGCAGAAATATATAAAAATATATTTTCTTCCATATATTTTAAAAAAATAGCAATTTTTGTTTGTTTTTTCAGTGGCATAGTTTTTACTTTCACTACGTACGCTTACTGTTTAAATACATGGTATAAGGAGGTTCGAATTAAAATAAGTGCAACACAATTTGTTTGTACAAAAGATAGAAAATTAAAGTGAAAACCACATTTTGTTCTAGGAGAAAAAATTGGAAATATCTTTAAAAAAATTAATGAGTTAGAAAAAGAAGGCCAAAAATGGCGAAAAACTGCAATTTTTTAAATTTTATTTCAATTAAATAAAGTATACTCACTGTACGCCTAATTCACTTTACAAATAGGCCCTACTGCTCATTTTTTTCAACACCATACTAACAAGAACATTGTATTTTATGATCTAAAAAAATCTGAATCAAATAAAACTTGCTAAGACATGTTTCCATTTAAAATCATGAATTTATTATTATAATTTGATTATAGCCAATCCAAAACCAAGGATTTTCTTTTTTATTGCCATGTTCAGAACACAGGCTATCAACGGCTTAATCTGATTATGTAGAGATGGGGAAGGTGGCTAAGATGAAGTGAACCCGCATTTTCATGGAGTAAAGATGGGAAAACCAGAGTGATAAATCACTTGTGGAAAACCGTTAAAGGTATGTATATACATTAACGGGAAAACCATTTCATTTCACGCAGATGATATTCGAACCTCGACCTCCCCATCAATGCTGATCAAGCGAATGGCAAGCAATGGCTGTGTGTAACTAAACTTTGTAAACTAATATTTACTTTGTCTTAACACCTAGGAGTAAAAATATACCTTGGTTTGGGATAAAACTGAAACAATTTTACCATTTGGACTAAAACTTTGTATCTGGGGTTTACATAAGACACCCCCCCCTCCCTCCGAGGATTTTTTGGAATTAGATATCTAACCCTATATTTAAGGCTATTTTATTGAAAGACCAAAAGAGAATAAATATATTTTCTCGAAATTCGCTTTAATGATTTTGATTAAGTTTGATATCTAAACATTTATTAATACTATAAACAAGATGTACATTTTCATTTTCTGTACATGACTTTGAGGGGTATTTTCAAATTTTCATCGTTTCTTCGCAACTATTTGAGACTCGTAATAATATATTATCATTTTAAAGTTGTAATACTATTAAATATAAAAATATTTTATTTGCAATGTATTTTTATAAAACCAATATGTTTTTAGCTATAAACAAATATATATACTTTTTAATCAAGGGTGTAGTGGGGCGGGAACGTAGGAGAACGCCGTTCTGGCACTGCTTTTCGTGGAAAAATATAAAAAATATTATTTTAGCACTGTTTTATACTTTGTAATTCTAAGTTAAATAATTGATTTTATATCAATATTATGTAAAACCTTTTTCATATTATTAATGAATAAATTCTGATGAAATTAACAGTGCTCTATGCGAATTCCTGGAATTTGAGGGTAAGTGCGTTAAGTAAGTTTCTGCTTTATTAATCGTTAAAATATGTTCCAAATAGCTTCTATAGGCACTTATGTTAGTGCAATTCTTTCGCCTACGGTGGTTGGGGGTCCCACAAGCCACTTCAACCTTGGGATTACTACGACCTTGCGTTCCGGCACTGATAAATTTACGACAACGCCACTATTTTTAACACAGATTTTTTTAAAAATGAATTTAATTCTTGTACTCTTTGGTTGATAAAGATGTTTCTCTGTTCTAATTTTTTCTGTAACAGTGTTCCTAGTTCCTAAATTAAATTTCGTGCCCGGGCGGTGTTGCTTTTTGGCGCCTCTCTACGTAACTGATGGATAATATAGTCTATTCACCATAGCTAAAAGCTAGCAAAATTTAGCAGATCAAATCACATGTAGCCTATCTATTTGCCAAACCATATGATCTGCAATGACCATAATATGTTATTATTATTATTAGCACCGCGTCTTACTACCCGTTCGGGTTATACGCACTTACGCTAATGTGCAATGGTAGGGTGATTGTGAGATGAAATGGAGGACCTACAGTTTAACGTGGAATCCGAACCACGGTGGAGGCCTGGCATTCCCCACATTCACAAGATGTCTTGTCAGAGGTGAAGGAAGGGTTTGGTAATCAGATAAATCTGTGCCGGGACCGAGGATTGAACCCCGGCCGCCAGCACAGAAGTCTGACACATTACCACTAGACCGCCAGGTCTCCCCCATAATATGTTGATTTATTGTCACTTTTGGCAGTCAAAATTTTCACAAAAACTATTTTATTTTTAATTTGGTTTTTCTTTTGACAGTTCTTAAATCTTCTGCTAGCTGCTAGCTACCACATTTCTCATGCTGATTGTACTCTTGGAAAATGTGAAAATAATCCCCAAACTCAATGTAGCTTGGGCGTGATAAGAAAATAATACCCAAACCTAACGTAGCCTGGGCGTGTTAGGAAAATAATCCCCAAACCTAACAACTCCAAACCTAACGTAGCCTGTGCGTGTTAGGAAAATAATCCCCAAACCTAACAACTCCAAACCTAACGTAGCCTGGGCGTGATAGGAAAATAATTGAAGGGAAAACTCCACAAATGTTAGCCATACGCTGAACGTTTCACTTCCAGATTGTACAAAAACTGTTAGGATTACAATTAAAACTATACGAACCTGTTTTGTAGACGTTGTAAACTTCTACTTTTTTTTTACCATAAATTTAACTAACACTTCGGCATTATGAACTGTTTACGTTATAATAAAATGTTTAAGGGGCCATTATTTAAAACTGGCAAATGTAAAATAACTTTAAAGAGTGGTACTAGATTCTATTTCACTCACCACAAAATTATACCAATGTGTAAAATTTCATGTTATTATCAAAAATTGAACGTTTGTTAGCTTAGAAACTCCACTATCAAGCCCTGTCTACGTTAGATTTGGAGTTGTTAGTTTTTGAAACTATTTTCATATCACGCCCAGGCTACGTTAGGTTTGAAGTTATATGTGTGAGGATTATTTTCATATCACGCCCAAGCTACATTAGGTTTGAAGTTGTTAGGTTTGGGGATTATTTTCATATCACGCCCAGGCTACATTAGGTGTCTAGCTCTGTTTGGCGTCCTTCAAGCTGGCAACCCGGGCAGCCGCCCATTTCACACGGCCCTTAAGCCACCCCTGCATATAGTAAGTAATAGTCTATATTATTTCATTTATGATTTTTGGTCTAGTGTTTCTACAACAATGTATAGACCTATTAATTCATTTCACAAATCTTAACGAGTTTTTGGTAAATGTATATTTCAAGATAAAAGCGAGAGAAAGTCTGTGTGGTGTACCACCAAATTGATTTTTTATTACTAAAATATAAAATTGTCTTTATCTTTATGTGAGTAGGTTTGTGGACTTATAATTTCTATGACGATTTTTACTATTATTATTGGAGCTTACCGACGTATTAACACAACTAGAGGTCATGTAACATCATTAAAATCATTCTACTTATGTTAATGTGTACAATAAGATCCATAATTTCTGAAAACCCCCCTTTTTTAACAATCTGTATATACATACATGTGTGTGTGTAATTTTCCTGAAAAAAGGATGTCTTAAACTAAAATAATTTGATGACTATTTTCAGGTGACAGAAATAATAACTTTGACACACATGCCCACCCTCCCCTAAGTAAACTCCTGGATGCGCCACTGAATCTTAATATCTTCAAAATTAATTCTTCTATAAGTGGTAAAAGGTCTTGTTAGTCTATAAAACATAAATAAAACTATTTAGAGAAATCCTTTTCACTTCTCTCTTCTTACAAAACCAATGTTATACAAATAGGTTTTATCTAATCAAGGAAACACTATTTATGAAAATTATTTATAAGGTAAACATAATCAACTATACTATATAAAAAAACTTAAAATAAATCATACACATATGTCACAGGGAACATTTTCAATAGCTCAGGTTTGGAGGTGACAGACGATTAGTGTCAAGTCAAGGGTTTTACCTGAACAGGATATAAATAGGGTGTGGGAAGGGGGAGTAGCGGGGTCTACAGAAAAGAAAATGAAAAGATAGTGAATGCCAAAAAAGGGTTGGGGAGGAGAGGGAGAGGTGCTTCCGAAGACAAAGCAATCCTCCAGGAAGCTACTGAACTTTTCCAACAGCTTAGACATAATTTAATTTGAAAATATCAAATTTTGTAAAATTATTGTATTATAAAAATTCATCGTATATGACAGAACATTGTCTTATTTTCTATAATAATGTGATAACTTCAAAACTATATTATTGTATTTCATGTTTTAGTTAATTTTAATTAAATAGAACTTACGTTTTATTGTAAAAAAGTAAATATTAACTTGTAACTTTTTTCATTAATATTGTTCACTTTAAATTTGCAAGTTTAATATAATTTAAAAAAAGCATGTTGTTACTATGTATAGTTTCTGAGAGATAGGCTCTACAACTTTATCGTTCTTGTCTAATGGGTGTCCATCCGAATCTTAAGGAGGGCCTCAGATACAATTTGTAATCTTGGTCTTTTTTTGTCATCTGTCAAAAAACATTGATGGAAATTAAGATAGTTTATATGAATAATAGTTTATATAAATTAAGCTATTTAACAAGACAATAATCAAAATCGTAAACTTTAAACCTTAACTTGTAGCTTGTCGTTAACATAGTTTAAAAACAGATTTTTTGTTGCCTGTTACTGGTATGTTGATTGGCATAGTTAATAGCTCGTTGTTTGATAAACGCGTCACAAAATATTGGTGATATAGATATTACCTAGTGAAAATAGTATAACAACGACTCTTGAGACCATTTGTTTTAAGTTTATAGAAATATTATCTAGTATTATTTTAGGTGATAATTTAATCTTTATATAGAGTGTCAATTTATACAGGTATTAAAATATTCGTTTATAGATATTTCACAGCTACTATGAGTGCAATAACTAAAGCATTTATTGAGTGAGGTCAAGTTAGTGATAGATTGTCACATACTATGTGACTAGCAAGTGTATGCACTAGAACGTGTATTTAGTAAGACCCAGTAAGTTCTAGATGTCACATACTATGTGACTAGCGAGTAGATGCACTAGAACGTGTATTTAGTAAGACCCAGTAAGTGCTAGATGTCACATACTATGTGACTAGCAAGTGTATGCACTAGAACGTGTATTTAGTGAGGCCCAGTAAGTTCTAGATGTCGTATACTATGTGACTAGCGAGTATATGCACTAGAACGTGTATTGAGTAAGGCCCAGTAAGTGCTAGATGTCGTATATCAGACTAGAGAGTGAAATCACCATTGAGTGAGGTCCAGTAAGTGCTAGATGTCGTATACTATGTGACTAACGAGTAGATGCACTAGAACGTGTATTGAGTAAGGCCCAGTAAGTGCTAGATGTCGTGTACTGTGTGACTAACGAGTAGATGCACTAGAACGTGTATTGAGTAAGGCCCAGTAAGTGCTAGATGTCGTATACTATGTGACTAACGAGTAGATGCACTAGAACGTGTATTGAGTAAGGCCCAGTAAGTGCTAGATGTCGTATATTAGACTAGAGAGTGCAATGAGCATTGAGTGAGGTCCAGTAAGTGCTAGATGTCGTATATGAGACTAGAGAGTACAACCACCATAGAGGTCTAGTGAGTATTGGGTAGAGTATATATATATATATACACATACACACACACACACACACACACACACACTGCTGCTATATTCCTAAATTAGTTGACTTAGGATTTCGGCACCAAGATGGCCCAGCTAATACTCTTTATCGTTTAAGAGTTAAATTAAAGCAAACTGCTAAGGCCAGTCTTTACGCATATAGAATGTGCTACTTTAAACTTTAGTTTAAAATACAATTATAACATTTTCCCCATCGTTTTAATTTACATCCAGAATACATGACGTTGAATTTTAAACTCGGTGTTAAAAAAAAAGTCTTAATTAAGGTTGTGGCTGTAGGAAAGTTTTGATCCCCAAAATATCCATTATTGGAAAGTTCCCTTGTAGTAATATTGTAATTTTGTAGGGGTTTAAATTTTATACATTATCAGCTTAGCTTGTTGTTTTTTTCATTTAAACTAAATGCATATAATAGTATTATGAAAACGTCTTGCGTTTGATTGGTTTTGGAACTACTTTTATAGGTTTTTAACACTAAGTGTGTTTTCAAACTTGATTGTTAAATTATTAATAACAACTATTGGCGTAAATAAATAATTACAGAACTTCAATGGCGGATTCTCTGTAGAGTTGCAGTTTTAAATTTTATTTTTACTGTATCGTTGTGATTTACAAAAATACAGAATAAGGTATTATAAAATACTTTTCAGTGCACAATTATGTTTGTATGTACAGATAGAGCCACCAACTGAAGTAGACAATGTTTGAAAATTAATTACTTGTTTTACCAAAGTACTAGATGAAATGTTCATATCAAGGCTGAAATAAGAAAAATGTGTAATAAATTACGTTACATATAGGAGAGTATTTATATAATATATATTCTACTGTCGAATTTAAAGTTCTACATAAATATACCCTACAAGAAAGTACTTATTTGCCTAACACTAGAGAACATTATAGTACTTAAACATGGCTTGGTATCCAACATAAGATAATATACTATATAATATAAAGGAATAGCTATAGGGCCTACATATACTACTGTAAAACACAAGTAAATATTTATACATACCCTATTCTCGAACATAGAGAGTACTTATTTATGCTGTACTGTCAACATGTAAAGGGTAGTATTTAAATATATTATATTCTGCTGTCGAACAGATTGAAATAATTATATTTGTCCCACTGCAAAATATAAGATATTAGGGGCCTACTCATATATGTCCTGATATCCATAATAAGGGAGTATTTATGTCTGTCATAGGAGTACCAATACATTTGAGCAACTGTCAAACTCAAAGTACTAATGATGTTGTTGAACATGGGAATACGTATACATATCCAACTATCGAAAATAAGGAAGTACTAATACTAACCCTGTTCTTGATCTTTCTTTACTATCGTTGTTCATTATTAAAATAACATCCTAATTCTCTATAAATCTATTACATTTTGCTTTTTAAAGTAGTTTATTATTCTTTCATCGGTTATTTTTACCTTTAATCATTATTTGAACTTGAGCTTGGGAGACTTTGGTTCAAATACCAGAGGGTCCACATACGTAATCTGTACGTGACGTGGTAACACGTTAGGTGCCAGTTATCTGGTTTCTTTAGTTTTTACCAAGTTTAAACAGGTCTCTTAAGGAACAGTCAGATATTCAGCTAGCGTAAGAGGTTTGTCTCTAGTTACTTGTTTGCTGACCAGTTTCGACATTTGTACACGCTCCAAGATCGCGTCCCGGCGGAGGAAGACGTCGTTAATGTTTCAATGACATTACTCGTAAGCTTCCTTCCCATCTTGTACCCTCTTCACTCTGGAGAAAGTTCACTCGTGGTACAGTCGAAGTAAAAAGGTCTGCCAGTGAGACACCCACAATCCTCTTCATCAGTTCCCTAGCTATAGCCAAGGTTCCTAGAAAGGAGTTTGTCTCATTCAAATAAGGCCTGTGTAGACAGCTTGGAATGGAGGTGTGACATCACTGGTAGCCCCTTTCCAGCTTATACTCTCAAGGAACATTAGGGAAAACCTTGGTAATTTCTATGTTCTTATAGTTTGTAAACACATTAAATACCATTTTATTTAATTTTATCTTATGGCTTCTAATAAGCCAATGATGTTGAAATCATACAATTGAAAATAAAAAAAAGGATTTACAAAGTTTGGCTGTAACATCTAATTCTCGGTTAAAGAGTGTTAACATTTTAAAATAAAAAAAACTACCGGATAATTTTTTAAATTTAAATGGGTGATAATAATAATAATAATAATAATAATAATTCAGTTTATATTGTTTAGGATTGATTATATATATTTACACATTACATTACTATATACATAAATACATTATACATAATTATATTACTGGGAGCATATACAATTTTACCCATCATTGGGCATAATAGTGACATATTATTAGGAACATGTTTTATTTAATTTTTATATATTATTAGTAACAAATTTATTAATTTTAGTATTTATACATAATTATGAACATATATTTTTTCACATATTAGGCCTACCGGTATCAGGAATATAACATTTACATTAGATTAGATTATTATATTATTATTAATATTGGATTATAATGTACGAGTACATTCACATACTGTCAGGAATGCATTTTTGTCAATAATGAATTTAAGTCTATACCTACATATTATTGGGAATATATTTTCCCCCCCCTATTTTAAGGAATAGCCTATGCAATTAAAAGCAAAGCAAAATAACACTCGTATGATAAAGCCTACTAGCTAACGTTGTTATTGTTTTTTTTTTAATATGATATGATCGTTTCATTAAAATATTGATACAATGGTCATATCTCTATTGACCAAGTAAACAAAAACTAAGGAAAAATAATGTATCTGGCTCCTTAGTAAGGCTGACACTGGAAGGCCTACTTGTATTTTACCCATATCTATTTTTGATAAAGTAATTTTAGTATTTTAAGAGCATCACCAACAGTAGGTAAACTTTTATCAGAATGAGAGTTCTTAAAATAAAATCTTTTTTCTGAATTTGTCACTTACATCACAATTCTTGTATTCATGGGAATTGGCACTAAGAAATTTAATTCTAATGAATGTTCTTTGCTTAAAAATTTTTTTTAATACAAGATTTGGTACATCTGGAAACATTTTGGAGGCCTTTTACACCAAATTGCCCACTACTAATGGTCCCTTAATAATTTCCTCACCATGATGTTTTACAGACTCTTTTTCCAGTTTTAACGTTTTAGATAGACATTCAGCATCAGGTTCTGTAAGTCCTCCAAAAGACAAATGCATTATCCAGGACGGTGGTGTAAATTCAGGTTCATATTTATAGCTATAACTACCAAGATGTGGAAATTCTTTGATGTGTTTTATCGAAACCCATCCATCTAAATACTCAATTGCACTACTTTTAAGTTCGTCAAGTCTACGGTTCAGCTCGTCTTTTGATATTAATAATAATAATAATAATATTTAGCACCGCGTCTTACTACCCATTCGGGTTATACGCTTTCTTTTGATATTCATCCCAGTGGCAGTATTATGTAATTTTCAAGTTAATCTGCACTATCACTAATGTAAACTATCATGGACGTAGCCAGTGAAAGGTTTTGGGGGTTGGGGGTTCGGGGGGTGCTAGACCCCAACCGCCGGAGGCGAATTCCCCCCCCCCC
>CABFVX010000930.1:62980-93541 GCA_902151425.1 Timema shepardi
CCCCCCCCCATATTCATGCCTCTAAAAGCCATCTGGTGATTTTTAAATGCTAGCTAAGGACCGGAATTTATATACTTTTAGAAAAATGTCAAATAAATGCCTCTAAAAGCTATTTGGAGCAGTTTTAAAGGTCGCTAAGGGCACGAATTTAAATACTGTTGATCTTTTAAATTAAATTGCTCCACGTTTTGGGGGAAGAGAGCACACCTACTGGCTACGCCACTGTAAACTATACCACTTTGGAGTAATCTCTGAAACTACCTTTTAGAAAGGTTGAAAAAGAAAAAATACTACGAATGTATTAGCAATAAATTAATTTACACAGCAGATAAATATTGTCACTCACATTGATAACCTTTAATTATTATTAGACTCAAACTTAAATTTAAAAGAAAAAAAGACTGAGCCACAAACTATAGTGATGAGCGTTTATACCTTTGTATCTGAAGTCATATGATAATGATATGAAATCAATAAACAAAACTTATTTGAGTGCAAGGTAAAACATAAATTACAAACTATAATATAACTATGATATATCAGTCTAAGCCAATGTTTCTCAACTTTTGTGAGACCGTAGACAGGAGATTTTTTTTTTTGTAAGACCAGGGGCCGGTAATAACAAATTTATTCTTAGATAAATAAATTTCTAATTTTTTGAAAAGTTCATACATTCAACTAAAAATTATTAAACTATTAATAATTAACCATGGCATATTTATAAAGAGTATTAGTATATTTCTTTATACGGTGTGGCATTTGCAAATATAAAATTACATTTTAATTACTTATCAATCACAGGACTGATGAAATCTTGTAGTATTTTGTAGTTTTCTCAGGCCAACATCATTAACTTAATTAAATTAAGTTAATTTGTGACATATCCCATTCTGATCACCAAAAATTATAATATTGTTCAGTTTAAAATTGATCATTGAATTATTACATTCATTTTGGTGATGTTGGTTTGAAAAAAGAAACGGTAGTGCAAAATATATTTATGCACTTAGAAAAAAGAATATAAAACCAAAATGACAATTTCCTAGAGAGCCTCTCGTGGCCAGATATTCGATGCCAGGGCCGGGTACCGGGAATATGGCCTAATATATAGACTATAATACGCCTACCTACTGGAAATGAGTTAAATATGACAAAAGATAAATACAAAATAAATAACTTCTGTTAAAGAAATAAATATCTGTAAACACACATTTCTTAAAGCTAATTGCATGACATCAAAAAATATACTTTTAAAAACTTTTACTTTCCCTTCACAAGCTAAATTAGTTCTTCCCGAGACTTACTTATATACAGCTATCGCCTACGTCGCTTTCTTTCGTGAGCAGAACGATACGCGTTAAATCAAGACAACCTCCCTTCTACTAACCTTGAGCTATAACCACCTGTTCCTCACTCATAAGATACATAGCTATAGCCACCTGCTCCCTACTCATCATATCCCTAGATATAGCCACCTACTCACTACTCATCATATCCTAGATATAGCCACTTGCTCCCTACTCATCATATCCTAGATATAGCCACCTGCTCCCTACTCATCATATCCTAGATATAGCCACCTGCTCCCTACTCATCAGTTCCTTAGATATAGCCACCTGCTCACTACTCATCATATCCTAGATATAGCCACTTGCTCACTACTCATCATATCCTTGCTATAACCATATGCTCACTACTCATCATATCCTTGCTATAACCATATGCTTTCTAAACATCATATCCTTGCTATAACCATATGCTCACTACTCATCATATCCTTGCTATAACCATATGCTTTCTAAACATCATATCCTTGCTATAACCATATGCTCACTACTCATCATATCCTTGCTATAACCATATGCTTTCTAAACATCATATCCTTGCTATAACCATATGCTCACTACTCATCATATCCTTGCTATAACCATATGCTTTCTAAACATCATATCCTTGCTATAACCATATGCTCACTACTCATCATATCCTTGCTATAACCATATGCTTTCTAAACATCATATCCTTGCTATAACCATATGCTCACTACTCATCATATCCTTGCTATAACCATATGCTTTCTAAACATCATATCCTTGCTATAACCATATGCTCACTACTCATCATATCCTTGCTATAACCATATGCTTTCTAAACATCATATCCTTGCTATAACCATATGCTCACTACTCATCATATCCTTGCTATAACCATATGCTTTCTAAACATCATATCCTTGCTATAACCATATGCTCACTACTCATCATATCCTTGCTATAACCATATGCTTTCTAAACATCATATCCTTGCTATAACCATATGCTCACTACTCATCATATCCTTGCTATAACCATATGCTTTCTAAACATCATATCCTTGCTATAACCATATGCTCACTACTCATCATATCCTTGCTATAACCATATGCTTTCTAAACATCATATCCTTGCTATAACCATATGCTCACTACTCATCATATCCTTGCTATAACCATATGCTCACTACTAATCAGAGCTTAGCTATAACCACCTGATTTTTAATCATCATATCCCTGTATATAACCAGTGGCTCTTTAATCATCAGATTCCTAGCTATCACTACCTTCTATCTAATCATCAGATACCTAGATAAATCTATCTCTAGCTACATATCAGACCCCTAGCTATAGACACACCTGATCCCTACTCATCATATTTCTAGCTATAACCACCTGCTCCCTACCCATCAAATCCATAGCTACAACCAACTTCTCCTTACTCATAAGAACCCTAGCTATAACCACTTGGTGACCTGGCGGTATAGGGTTAAGGTGTCAGACTTTTGTGCTGGCGGCCGGGGTTCAATCCTCGGTCCCGGCACAGATTTATCTGATTACCAAACCCTTTCTTCACCTCTGACAAGACATCTTGGGAATGTGGGGAATGCCAAGCCTACACCGTGGTTCGGATTCCATGTTAAACTGTAGGCCCTTCATTTCATCTCACAATCACCCTACCATTACACATTAGCGTAAGTGCGTATAACCCGAACGGGTAGTAAGACGCGGTGCTAATAATAGTAATATAACCACTTGCTCCCTACTCATAAGATCCTTGGTTAGGACCACCTGCTCTATACTCAGAATATATTAGACTTGAATAACAAACTCCTTATTATAAACATCAGATTATTACAAAAATATCCCTATTGATAGCCAATTTATCCTTGTCTATCAGTTCTATGGCTCTAATCATCTCGACCCCTAATTTTGAAACTTGCGAAAATACTCGCTATCAAGCAAACTCGCAAATCGCAGGCTGTACCAAAACAAAGTTAATTTTGAAAGGTTTCTACTGTCGTGCGAGTCTGTGTAGCGTTGTTTTAGTTGCGAATGAGTTTTCAATCTGACAACACTGTAAAACCATAACGTGCCAAAGGATTGAAGCGATGGGACGCCACTACGCGCCAGCGTACAAGATACGTAACTGAAAGTAAACACTTTTATTATATCGAGTGCATAATATAAAATGATTTGTTTAGTTTTATTAGAAAACCATCTTCCAGTTGTTGGCATCTAAGTTTGTTGTCTCAAAATGTTCTCAGGTTATATGAGTAGAACTTAAACCATCCTTCTACTAAATATACACTTTAGCTTATCTGCTGGCGTGCTTGTTTGTAACTCAGAAGTTCATGGGATTGATCTCAACTCAAGTCAATTATTTAAATTTTTTATCTGAATTTAAACCACTCATTAGTAATTAGAATTCAGCAAAATATTATTTTACCTTCCCAGCTAATTTTAAAACATAAATATGCCCTAAAGGTTTTTACTATGCGAATAATAATTAGATTGCTTAACCTTATTTTAAAATTTTTACATTTTTATGTCATAAAACCCATAAATTTAATTGATAAATAATCACCTATATATAAAATTTCAAAATTAATCTACGGTTTTTAATACATTACTTTGTTAAATTATTTTTAAAGAAGAATATTATGGTAGTCTACGTATCCTCAAGTACCTTACATACTTCTATAAATAATATTTTAAACAAAATCAATTCTTACTAATACAATACTTTAGAGTTAAAATGTGTTTTGGTCTGATAAATAAAATTTAAAAAAATTGTAGATAACAGGATATAAACACGCGAACTCAAGATTATGAAAATATCACTCTAACAACTAAGAAAAATTGACGGTTAAGTAGATTGGAAAAAAATAAGATATATTATTATATTTTCACCCAAACAAATACACTCATTGAAGGATTGAATAAATTGTACAAAGCAATCATATTTTTCTTCTTCTGTAAACCTATTTCGTACAATGGTAGGCTTATTTCAACAAAATCACTCTCAGAAGGTTGTAACCGAAGAAGGGAATGGAATCAATTTGGTTATTTTATGCTCTACTCGACAAACAAGCCCTCTATTGCACGGTGTGAGGCTGGTGAGTAGAATCCGCTCGCTATTCAATCGTGTGACGTCAGTTTTCGCAACGCAGACGTTTAGGATTAGGGGTTTGCGAGATTGTGTGCTAGATGAGAGAAATACTTTAGTTACTCACTACTCACACGTTTCAAAATTAGGGGTCCTGCTATTTAACATATAAAATACCCACTTTTGGGGCCACATAGTCTAAAGAGCTACTATTGCAATAGACTAGACTGCTGAAGATGGGGAGATCGGAGTTCGATCCCAGTCAGGTGCACTGAGGGAATTTACTAAGTAGTTTACACTCGCCCTCCTCGCAAATGTGGGTGTACTTACTTTAAATTAATTGTATACTCTATAACATACTGTAAGGGTAGTAAAATGTGGTGATTAAAACACCATGTATAATACGTTATTTGAACCACAATCTCCTTATATTGAATATGCCTGGTTAGAGCTACTTGCTATTTAACATAAAAAAATCCCTGGTCAGGATCATCTGCTCATCATACAGCAGGGCCCTGAATAAAACCACTTAATCCTTATCAAGCATATTTTTGATTAGAACTACACGTTCTTTAACATACAACATCCTTGATTAATACAACCCACACCCCACATACGAGTGCCTTGTTATAGCCATCTGTTGATGTTAGCAAAATATATGCAATAGTTTTGGAGCCTGACTTGGTGTGATTAACTTTGTGGGTATTTGAGATGCTGGTTCTGATTAAGAAATAGGAGTAAGCTTAAGTTATTCAAAGTCCACTGCAAGAGCCATTTCAAATTATAATAGCTTCACTTGTTTTAAAGTGCATGTACAAATTATAATGCAGTTCGGTACATGGCATGCAAGAATATAAGAATATTTCTTTGTGGTTATGGACCAGCCTGTACACGCACAGCGTCCTCTGTATCTATCAACGAGAACACGTGGTGGACATGTTAATGGCTATTTGGCCAAAATTGTCCGCACTTCGTTTCGGATATATTTTGTGACATTTTAATTTTCAACTTGCTCATGTAAGGTGAACCTATGACCGAAAAGGGATTATCTCCGATCTCTAAATAAGTGTTTTCCAAACTTCTTTTTAACGTAACCCTAAATATAATATGTTCTTGACCTGGCAACTCAAAGGTTCATTCATTGCATACCCTTCCATTTGCCTATTATTTTCATATTAGTGTTTATAACATTAATTGAACTGAATTGATTTAAATCACAAAAATGGAATTATTTCAACAACTTTATGATCAAATCACCTGCATATTTTTTAATGAAATGTGACTTTGTTCAAATGTTCGGTAATTGACCAAAAATACGATTTCACTGGCTATTTCTGTGGAGAGGGATATTTTGAGTCTTTTTTTTGTATTAATAGTTGTTATCAATCAATTAGATCAATTTCAGTTACGTCTTAATCTTACAAAGAGAAAATTGCACAATATAGTCATGTAAAAATTGGTGCAAGCTACCAGAACATAGTTTTTCCGTGACAACCATGATGCTGCTTCATTTTGTAGTCGAGCTCTTGGAGTTTGATCGTTATACAAATCATTCTGAGGATCTTCATCGTTACAAGAGCTAAAAATCCTTGTTAACAGAGATAAACTATTTGCTAGAAGAGTGAAAAGAGCCTTTTAGACTTCTGAGTCAGAATGAGCTTGTCTTTGAGCTGGGTTCAAATTATGTGTACAAGAAGCTTTCAAAACGTTGTTTATACACTGCTACTACTGTAAGACTCAGTAATTCTTTATCAATATGATAAAGTGGTTGTAATTTTACTATTTTATAGTGTTAAAAAATTATATTGCTTCCCGCGAACCTCAGGATCCTACTGATGACCCTCATTTGGGCGATGACTCAAGGTTTGAGAACCACTACTCTAAAGAGATCGTTTCTTCTCTTTACCCACTGTAAAGCTGGAACACCTTAGCGTTTTAAATTTCCAGCGAGTGCGAAATGTATCAGTGGGAAATTACTTTTGTTCCTTTCGGCTTGATAGTAAACTAACTAACTCAGATGTTGCGTCTGTGTTTATACTTGATTTAACCAGTTTAAGTGACTTAAATAAACTTCTACTTAATTTTACCAATAGCCACATAGTAAAATATCTCATATTTGGATCTTGCGTTTTATTGGCAATTTAAAGTTGGCCTTTCCAATCTTTCTATGTTAACAAACATTAATTTCATATATAATTTATTGAAAGGAAAATCCTGAACACAATTTATGCTTTTGGGTATTTGTTGACCAAAATTACAATGTAATTAATTAGTTTGGATTTCCAATGGCAGGTACATTTTAAGCCTAGACAATTACATTTAATGATTAATGCATTTACCGTTCATTTATCCTAAAGGACTTGGCTATTTTAACCTATTTAACCTTCATCCCAATGAATGTATGTCATCAATTTATTTATTGATCATCTTAATGGTATTATTAGTCCTGTTTCGCACTGACCTGCGTATAGACACATTATCCTAGTGTTAAAAGTATCTGCATTTTACATGTTCAGGGTTATTTGAGGTTGGTGAAAGGTTTTTCAAACTTACTCAGTACTGAATAAATTAGCAAGAATTCCTAGCGAGCCAAAGTTACTTCCAACTTTTAACTTGGCGTAAAACTCGAATGGGTAGTAAGACGCGGTACTAAAAAGAACTTTTAGCTTTACAACTTTTATTCTCCTTTTGAGTTCAAGTGAAATTTAAATAACGTTGGTATCGAGAAGCAATGAATGTCTAATTTTACTACTCTTAAAATATAACCATAAAGCTACCTTGTTTTCTCTGTTAATACCTTTTAAAAGCTATGTACATATTCAAACGTCTAATTATGTCTATTCCTTCTATTTTAATTATCTTGCAGATATTCATACGAGTGAGTATTAATTAAAATATAACGCTCTATGTATAGTCAGTTCGCCATAGGTATGGTGGAAGCTTACAGCTAGCAGAAGATGTAAAAACACAATTAAAAATCAATGGTTTGTTGTGAAAGTTTTGTTTGCCAAAAGTTAGAACAAATTAATATATGGTCTTTCAGATCATATGGTTTGGCGGATGGATGTATAAGAGTACAGCTAGTAATTTTTACTTGTTTCTTACCTACACTCCTACCGTAGAGAACTGATAAAGGTATGGACTGGAACGATAAATAAAACCGTTTTGTAATCATAAACTATGACCTGGAATAGCATCATTTTATAGCCATGTCTTGTAAGCATAAGGCGTAGGTGGACCATATAACATTCTTTTGAAGAAATTTGAAATTATATTTTGAATTAAATGTTTAGAGGAATAGTAACTAAGGTGATATGGTGGTGTGAGGAGAAGAAGTTGGATCAGGGCTTAGAACCGGAACCGTTCTACAATTGAGAGCTATCAATGTATACCTTTCTATCTGGTCGCACCGGAGCTTCAAACAGTCGGAGTGAGAGGGAGAGAAGGAATAAAAATACAGAATCACAACATTTTATCTGGATAGATTTTTATTTTTCATGGCGTCTTAGTACCCGTTCGTGTTATACTGTATTCGGGATTAAGAAGTTAAAATATTAAAGTAAGTGTACCCGTATCTAACCGGGACTCAAACCTCGATATTCCCGTCACCGGCAGTTCAGTGTAACATGAGAGTGGCGCATTAGATAATGCAGTCACATCAAGATACAAGATCATTCACATAGCTCCACCAACGTTTGCGAGATACGGGCTCATTTGAGAGAAGATCCTTTTACGCTGGAAGGCCAAAAAAGTTATGAAATTTTGAACTTGAAAAAGAAATTTTTAACTAGAAAAAGAAATTTTTCGTAATCTGGATGTAATTCCATAAGTTAGTACAAGAATAATGTACTAAGGAAAGGAGTTAGTCAAATGGCTATTTTGAATACTATCCACGATAACCTTCTGTATCCCTATCACTTTTAATGGGTGCAAGGACTTAATGATTTAAGGGTTTTTGGAGTCGCTGAATACGAAAACTTTTTCAGATCTACTTTTGGGATGTTTAGTAAATAAAAAACAATTGGATGTGCGTAACTATAATTTATACATAATTTATTGACACATAACCCATAACATTTGATATTATTCACCATTGGAAGTATCATTGTTACATTCGCTGTCACTTCCATCCTCGTCAGTTGTATTTTCACTAGAACTATCGCGAGTGACTACTGCGATTGAAGGTGAAACAAATAATTCAAGTGCTTCGGGTGAAAATGATTTGAACTTTTTTGGAGGTGTCTTTCACAAACTCGAAATCTATGGATCCAAAGCTACCAAAATCTTTCGAAAAACATCTTCCAAATTTTTTTGCCTGCTGCATTTGCGCGCGAAATCTTCTTGATATCTTTTAATGAACTTGTTGCAAGATTATTGCGCTTCCTCTGACATTCGGCCAATAGGGAGTAAAGTTGAATCGATAAGGACATGACCGTGAATGAGGGTTTTATGAACACTCACCGGCATGTAAAACCACGGGTAAAGATTCACAAAAAGTCTAGCCGTTACTAGGGAAAATATCTCAAATTTTTCGACATCGACTTCATAACCACAAGAAATGATTTAAAAAATGACGTGAAATATTTTTATCAAATTTTCATCAACGCCCGATATACTAGAAGAAATTTTCGAATTAAAAAAAATGACTTGCCGTATCCCCGTCATTCATGCTCCCATACCCTTGCTTTGGTTGATCGACGATCAATCCCAATTGTTCACGAATACCTTTTTGAATGATTTTTTTTCCTTTTCTCAACGATTTCTTTGTCATTTGCACCACGATTTTGCCATTTTTTTTAAGTTTCAAGTCGGTAAGATAAATGCAGGCAACACTCAAATAATCTTATCCAGGCATGAAACGATGAAATGCCAAGTTGCAAATGTTCTTCAGATATTGGCCTTCCCCAAATTTTGCCTATTTCATTATAATTTTTTGGCGTCACCTGGCAAAGATAACAGCGAAGGCATGACGATACATTCGCAACAGAATTGCAAACTTTACCGTATACCATTGTAAATAAGAGTTTGTAGTTGCCAATGACTTCTTTACCATCCATAACAAAGTTGAATGGAGAAAGAATTTTCTAGTTTTTAATTTCTTCGACTTCTTTTCGAGTAACTTCGGTAATTTCATGTAGAGATTGGATTTTATAGGGCGGTAAAATCGCGTTGACGATGGCCGTGGAGTTTTCCAAACACTAATTTTTGAATTCGTTTCTTTGTCAACTGCTGGCGAGATTTCCAATGGAACAAGTGAAGTACAAAAATATAGTGGTGTCATCAGTATCGAAATATCCGTATTGCATTTTTGTTTATATCTACTTTGTCTTGATGTCCCGTTACATCCCCATTTACATATAAAAATCAAATCGCAAACTTTCTCAGGTGGGAGGCTTTTGATAACTTTGGTTTGAGTCAATAATATTAGATAAACAATATGGTATAATAATTCTTGAAGTGAGACAGCTGCTTTTCTTTCAGTTATTGTTATTGTCGATTCACCAGGGTAACATTTTTTTTCTTTCAAAACGTTTCCATAATACGGATATAATTTGCAATTTTTTGCTTGGCTTGTTTGTGAAAGTTATCTGATACTGACTTTTTGATAGTCTACATTGAATAATTAACGATAGTGCCTCGTCATCAGAAAGTTGTTCTTGAACTCATTTTAAATATTTTTTTATACCTAATAGGTTTTGATGAACTGCCAAACGTGATGTCCTTTAAAACATGTGCTGCATCCGATTTCCCTTCTGCTCTCAAGATCATCCTCGTTGCATATTTATGTTCTTTGCTGCTCCTCTCCCTTCAAATGTCCTCTGTCTTTCTGCGTTTTGTTCTCTCACTCGCGTCGGAGAATGTGACTGAAGGACGACCACCGCGGCCGCGGCTGGTCGATTCTGGGGAGGGTTCCGACACCTGCACCTGTTCATCAGCTGAGATGACGAACTGTTTCAACCAATCCTCGAATTTTTTGAGGAATTTCCCTGCCACTTCATGTCGATTTTTTTCACATTAGTGAGTATAGCCGTTTTTTTTCGGTCAACTCAAAATTACATTTATTTAACGACTCATTTATTTTTCAACAGTAGCATATATTACACTGATTTTATCACGAAAATGACCTTCTAATAAGTGAAAAAGATCCTTTCTCGTCATGCCACGTTTGTCACCTGAGTCTGAAATACAAATATAATGGGACATTTGTCAATGCATTATAAAATATAAACAAAGAAAATTCATAAAATTTTGAAAAACTTTTTTTAAAATTCATACTAAAAATAGAGAAGCAGCTATAAGCAAAAAAATCTTTATATTTGACGACAATTGATGTCTAATAAACAAGCCCGAACCAATGTTATCGTGGAACACAGTGGACCTTTTTTTTTTATATCCATCCATAAATATTATATTTCAAGTTCCATTCATTATTATTTTTGCTATTTATTGTTATTAGTTAATTAATAAGCAATGAAAATATTTTGATTGCCGATGACGTATTTACATTTTACATACCTTCTTGTGCCTTACCCATGTTGCAGAGTTAAAAACAAATTATTTTTCACTTTTTAATACAATTTCGCAGTTGACTGGTTTTCCGTTAGATGTTGCGCGCACGATGCTACATTCAAAGTGAGAGCTAAGGTAAGTTTTCGATACATGTTTCGTTTAGTTCCCAGAATTCGATTGTCCCAACGGGCCTCTAACAAAACGCGTTCAAAAAATAACATTTAAAACATTTTTTTGGGGGGGGAGGGGGTTGGCCAGTTTTTTTAAAATATTATACCAGAGTGCGTGGCTTATAAATTTAGCTTTCTTTTATTAGAAGAAACTCATTCTCTTATTGAGCAATAAAATAAGTGGTTTCTTTCCCCCCAACCCTCTGTTTGATAGCCCCTCTCGAAACCTACTATGTGACTCTGAACGAAGTGTGATTCTGTGTGTGTGTGACCACATAAAAAAGAAATACATTACTGTGGGGTATCGCCACAGAAATCTAAAAAGAAGCAGACAAGGGTTCTTGAGAGAACCTTGACCAAGTTTGTAAAGATCCGGGCAGGCTTATATTTATGCATACGCTATTTTTTCATGTTTAATATATTTCTCTGTAATGCCTACTACTTTGTTCTAAAGGTGATGATTTTGTTAAGGATGAATTTAATCAAAGTTTTCATGTATTCAACATACATTTTATAATGATATGGAGTAAATATAACTATCTCGAGATAATAATAGGGTGTAATGAGGTAGAATGGATAAAACTAGTTCAAGAGAGAAATAGGGCGTAATGAGTTTGACTGGATAAAACTATCTCAAGATAGAAATAGAGTGTAAGGGATCGAATGTGCCATCCTAACATTCGTTCACTCTTTGCTCACATTCTCGATTCAATTGAGGCTGGTTGGGCCTAACCTATTTGTGACTTGTAAAACCTGCAATACGATGAGGGGAAAATAGTTGTGTTGGATTAGTTTAAATAGAAATTCAAATTTATTCAAGAGAGTGCTTTGTGCTCTCCTATTACGTATTCCAAGAATATATTGCTCTATTATTCTCCTTCTAGGCCATAGTTTTGCCTACAAGACACTACTTTATGCCCATTCCTAACCCCACACCAGTTATGATTTCAAGAAAATATTCTATACCAGTTATGCCTTCAAGACAATGCTCTATTCTTCTATTTCTAGGATATAATTAAAGTGCTTTATACTACTTATAGTTGCTCTAAGTGCACTATGATGGTGCTATTATTCTAGGCATACCCTATGACTACAAAAAGGTTTCCTTTTCATTCTAGTCCATACCCCTACCTGTCATGACTATAAGATGATTTTTCCAGTCTAGGCCCCTACCAATTATGTCTCTCTAGGACATTGCTATTCCATACCTCTACCAGTCATGACTACAAGATGGTTTCCTATACCACGCCTCTACCAGTCATGACTACAAGATGGTTTCCTATACCACGCCTCTACCAGTCATGACCACAAGACGGTTTCCTTCATCCTTCCAGATCATCAGTTAAGTCTTCAAGAGAGTGCTCTAAGACGATGCTTTTCCTTCGTATTTCTAGGTCATGTCCCTACCAGCCACGTTTTCAAGACAGTGCTCTAGAACGGTGCTTTTTCAGACAATTCCCTTACCAGTTATGTCTTCAGGGTGGTATTTTCCCTTCATCCCTCTAAGCCATTTATACACCAGTTATGTCTTCTAAGACAGTGTTCTAAGACAATGCATTTCCAGGCCATGTTCCTACCAATAATTGGAAAATAAATTTCCTTCAAGGTGCTGATTTTCCTTAATTTTCCCAGGTCACACTCCCACCAGTTATTTCTTCAACAAGGTGAATTTCCTTAATCCTTCAAGGCCATGCTCCTACCAGCTATGTGTTTAATCCATCCTGGTGATGTATAGGAGGGATATATTGTACATAGAGTTTCTCCCTGTCTTAGACCCTTGGAACCTCTGGCTCTGGAGAGAGTAAGAGACAGAGAGAGGGACCGCTCAGGGAGGAGCGGGTGAAGAAATGTATACGTAATATAACTTAGTATTCCAGAGAGAGAAAGAGAGAGAATGTGGAAATAGAGAGAAGGAAATAGCATAGACCACTCTGGGGCTAAGGGAAGGAAATGGGAGGGGGTGAAATAAATTAATTGGTAATTCAACTGCTGTTACCGTAATACTAGGTTACACTGAAAAATATTTGCAGACGTCCTTAAATCATCTTATAAACAAATTTTGATTCTATTGTTTAAACTATGTGCATGACTAAATCAGGCTTGTGAGTTTTAGGGTCTTGAACCCTGGTCACATAGTATATTAATCTTTATGATGTATACTTTCTAAATAGGTTTTTTTTTTCTAAAATACTAACAAACTAACCTAGGAAAATATCACATGACACCAAACAAAACACACACAAAACCAATTATGGCTTTAATATTTTTATTTTTGGAATATTTGGAAACTTTTGGCTCAAAATAGCGTTACAATGTTATCCCAAAGATCATACCAGGATCAGTTTTGTTGAGTAACTCAGCGTGTTCCAAATTTTGTTGAGCTCTAGCCACTATTTCCCAATTTAAAAATGGAGGAAAGGTGGGAATCGATAAAAAAACTGTTTGTTACATCTTAAATTATTCATCTACCAAAGTGAAAACTAATCTAAGCCTGTCTCAAATGTTGCTAGTATTACAAACCCTTTAACACAAGTAGATACTATTTCGAAATAAAGGGGTAAAAGCTCACCTGATTTTGAGGTGGGATGGAAGCGATCGATAGTGATTGTTCCCATTTTTGTACTTCTTAAAACCAAATAAAAATTTATTTTGGCCTAAATAAATTAAATACTGCTTCAATAAATACGTTAGACTTATTGTATAGGCCTATACATAGTTACCTCAACAGTTATTTTATATTTATCATAGGTATCTAGGAATTATTATTATTGTTATTATCATTCTTCTTCTTCTTCTTATTATTATTAGCACCGCGTCTTACGACCCGTTTGGGCTATACGCACTTAGGCTAATGTGTGTGTAATGTTAGGGGTATTGTGAGATGAAATGAAGGACCTACAGCTTAACGTGGATTCCAAACCATGGTAGAGGCCTGGCATTCCACACATTCACAAGTTGTGATTAATACACATCTTGTCAGAGCTTTAGGAATTAGAACATGACTTTATATCTTCATTTAAAAAGCTTTTGTTTAAAGGCCATTATACCCACGGCAAATATTAAATAAATGTTCAAATTATCATATGTAAAAAGTTTAACTAAAGGTATACACTGAGGAAATATTTTATTCAATTTTTCTGACAGTGTTTTCTTGCTATAAAAATGTTAAAATATTGACATTAGCTCGCGTTTCCTTCTATCTCATCTTAAGATGAGGCCCTCTCTAAGGACAACCATTTTGTGCATGTTCCTTTAGAGAGTAATTTGCTAGCTGTTCTCGCCCGTTGAATGGAGGGATGCTACTTGCACCACTCGACTATTACAGAGTCTTGAAGCATCTTTCCAAGAGTCAAGGAGTTGTATTCATAGCTGGAGACGCAGCCAATCACAGACAGGGAGTAAGGGAGGATTTACTCTCATAGAGGAATACGGTGGTGGGTGCCAGTGTTGAATGGGGCACAAGGTCTATTTGATGACTTCACAAACTTATACACTTTGCCAACGGTAGGCTGAGCCCACACCCATTACTGTAATGAGTTTACCGGGAGGATAGGTATCCATCCTGTAGGAGGGGGCGACAAATGTGTTTGTCAATGTGTTTATCCATTTACCCAGGCTCTACAAGACAAGTCCTGGTGATTGTGTTGGGTATTTAGCGTTGCTAGGGATTGATGTACGAACGTAGGTACACTGAGTTTATTTTTATCTGCTATCTTTAACCATACAGATTGGTGGTCAGCTGTCATACCCACGCAGCCTAAGTTTAAATTGTGAGTTACAAGTGGTCTGCAAAACAATATTCCAATATGTATTCGATACGTGAAAATTTTGTCATTGTTTGATGATAAGGGTGTTAAAGCTAATTACTACGTACTATCTATCAGCTTCCAAGAATATCTTCGTACAAATCATAAACCCAAGTTTGGGAGACAATTAAAGGGAAGGGATTTATTTGGAATTTATGTCGCGATTCCACATTTTGATTGTAGGGAAGGTGGCAAACTTCAGGACTTAATGTTCTTACGTGAAGCTTTCCTCTTCATTTATTTTAAATTACATAATATATTTGAGACGTGAACAAAGCTAAATACATAATAAACTGATAATATGTATTCTTTCTATGTTTACCAAAAAATTAAGACAATTTTTCAGATATTTAATCCATTGGATTACAATATTATAGTTTATTGGCATATCACTGGGTAATTAGTGTGAAGTGTGATGAGATTAAAAGGAACTGGACCGGTGTTTATTTGGAGGGAGGATGGTAGGTAAATTTAAATAAATTTACCTCAATTCTAGTGTTAGATATTCCACTCTAAATCGATATCTTGCCCAGAGTAGATCACAATATCCCCGCGAAAAGCATATCTAAAATAGATAGTTAATGTGCTAATATTTATTTAATCAATGGTATTAAAAGATAAGATATGTTCTACAGACGACCAATGGAACTGTACACAATTAGAATGTATGTAAGCAATTATTTATTCATACATTTGAATAATAATTGAGTGTCGGAACATTATTTAAAGAGATTAGCGAACATTTCTTAATTTTAACAGCAATTAGATAATACATATCTTAAATATTAATTGCGAGCCAGCTAAATGTAGCTATTCAACAATGTCTTGTTTCTTCATAGTAAAAAAATATATTTCGTATGTTTATAGGTATTATATATAATAATTAATGTAATTATGCCGCATGTAGAACAAGGAACCAATAACCACAATTTGAACAAGAGGCTAGTAGTGATTATTTAAACAAGGGCCAGTACTCACTAGTTTAACAGAAGTCCAATATCCACTAATTTAACACAAGGGCAGTAACCACCAGTTGAACATGGTATCAATATCTAAGTGTTTAACAAGGGGTCAATAGCCAACAATACTAATTTGAGCAATGTCTGTAATCACCCGTTGAAAACGCAACATACCTACATTAGTGAACATAGGGGATAAATGTCAAGCTCACATAGTATTGTTTACAGGAAATAGATAGGGTAAGGTTCTAATCCCATATTATTCTGATTAAGATTTATCCTAAATCGTTTTTCATTTTACTTCCACGCAAATTGGTGTACATTTTCTCTAAATTATACCGTCTTTACCCTATTCAATTATTGTAATCAAATCTTGATCGTCTAGACGTATAGTAAGGCGTGATGCAAGAAATCAACAACAAGAAACCTCTAGATGACTAACAAAAGTGACACAATTTCTCATATGTCTACCGTAGTGACCAATAAATGGTGGACGCACGGATAATGCACCAGATGCTAAGCGGGTAAACCATAACTCCAACCTGAATATCTATTTAGTCTGCCTTTCCCACAACGTATCTCAATTCCAAATGTAGTTGTACATTTTATCCACCTGTTGTGGGTCTGGAACGGGGTCAAAATCAGACTCGTGAGGACACATGAAGAGTTACTTGAATAAATAGGTAGTGACTCCGGTCTAGAAAACTGAGATTATTGGCTGGATGATACGTTGGGCTGACCACATGACGCCCTCTATCCACAACTATCACGGCTAACTGCTGCAGCCGCTCGGTCTGTACAACTTGATCACAATCTCAAGTCATGGAGAGAGTTAAGGTCCCCAGGTGGAAGGGGATGCGAGAAAAAATCCAGTGATTTTGCAGTTTTTATGGCAACACTTTTTTTGCCCAAAATAAACAAAATAAAATTTCTAGTACGAACATATATTTTAATTTTCTTCACGTGGTGACCTAATTTTTAAAAAATATATATTTGTCAAAAGTGTTTTGGAATTTAATGACAAATTTTTCTCTTCATTTAAAAAGTTTGTTAGATAATGCCACCATGCCCATGAAATATATTTAGGAGCTATTGATATCACCATGTGAAGAAAACAGCTAAACTCTATGTTTGTACTGAAGCAATAATTTATTTATTTTGGCCAAACAAGTTTTGCCATAATAACTGCAAAAACACAGGCCTTTTCCCGCGTCCCTTCAATCCCATTTTAAAGTCACCGATAGCAAAACTGGCACGATTTACTTTCTTCGTACATTATCCTTCGCTCTAATTAAGCTATCTTAGAATTTCAACTAAACGTAATCCAATAACTAATGTTATCTAACTCAAAGAGAGAGATTTTTCAAAGATGGGGTTCGAACTTTGTATTCGCCTTGTAAAGGAAGGGGTGAAGTAGCAGCATTACCAACACGCCCAGGACATTATGTTGATGTTCTGTACCATGGGAACATTACTGTTATCACCTTAATTTCACTCAATATTCTGTTTTCAAAAGAATCGGCCATGCTACAGTATTGACGCCGTGGGATTGAAACAATACTAGATGTCATAACATTGTGTATTGCAGGACGTATTATCATCAAGCACAGGATGAATCAACCTTTTGTTACGTGTTAAACCATTAATGGCGAATTGGAGGTATGAAGCATTAATTCGGTAAAATTATGAAATATCAAAGTGTTACAGCTGATGCTAAACATGTACAAACACATCAGATATAGACAGAAAAAATAATTAGATATTACTTTTAATACGTTAATCCTGGTTATGATTATCATAAATTGTCAAAGAAAGAATTAAGTTTTACTGAAAGTGGGTCACGTTACTGCTTTGGAAGAAACTTGGGACGGGAACCTCACTTGTTTAACCTCTAAGGTTGTGAGGTGTGTGTGTGTGTGTGTGTGTGTGTGTGTGTGTGATGTGTAAGCTCAACTTATAATGTTAAAACTTTGGCTACGAAATAAAAATCTTTAGGTAAACTAGTGATTATTTTATCAAAAATATAAGGCACAACGACGAAATGTTTAATCGTCATGGTGACAAGATGTCATGACGGAACTACAAATATTAATAAGTACTGAATTTAGTTTAATACAAAGTAAAATTGAAAAGGATTATTTTTTAACTAGTTCTTGGATAATTAAACTTTGAGTCAAGATTAATGAACCTATAACTAATTATATATTTACATTATGCTTACGTTGACTGCTTGAACCAACTTGTTTAGTTTTTATTCCTCACAACGCCCATCATTAAAGTCGTAAAATACTATGACTTTCTTAGTATTTATATACACATTTTAACAACCTAGAACACAGTTCCTGTTTCCTACTCCGACACTAATTACTGATCCATTGTGTCAAAATTAATATGACAAAAAATTAGTTTAAGAATATATAATTGAATAACACTAAATTTATGTATTTCAGCAATTGACTTCACTTTTGTATTGCAAGTTTCTACCACTACCAGCGTTGTATGTATCAACACATAGTATATAAAACTTGTAGGTATGAGGTAGATAGAGACACATACACTATAAGGCTGAATTTTGATTTGCAAGACAAAACACAGCGATTGATAACCGAACGTTCGGCTCCTTAGCTAACAGTACCGGGTTTGATTCCTGACATGGCCGAAAAATGTATCACTGGGGAAATATGGGTTTCTCCTTTACAGTGATGAATTAACGCCTAGGGAATGGATATTGTACCAATTTAGATTTGAATTTGTTTATAAGTCGTGTTCTGATATAATCATTCGGTTCAGAAAGTGCACGTTAAACACCTCAAACAAATTAAATAAATGAAAATGCCAACCGAACAACTGATGCCATAGAGTCAAAAATAATTTAGTTTCTTACAAGTGTTAGTGAGGGAAAAGGGGCTGCCCACGGCTATTAAATAGTGTATTTATAATATTGCCATTTTTGTTTGAGTTATTACAGTGGCAGCTCGTATATAGGCACTGCGGAACTGCAGCACACCCTATTTCCACTTGATATTATCGATAACATTTAATATAATGAGTCACTTTTTTCTTTAATTCTTTATTTATTTTTGTAGTACAATATATATTCCTTAAGTTTAATGTCAGTACTTCAGTAGCCATCCTCCAGTTTATGAAAAATATACAAAAATCTTTGTATGGAACTGTGCGCTTCATAGTGCCAGTGACGTGGTGTTTGACTGTTGTGCGCATGCGCACATAGGAGGGAGTGGGGAGGAAGGTGGGACTGCCAGGTATAGAGAGAACTGTTGATCTCGCAGTTCCGGCTCTGACGTGGTGGGGGAAGGAAGTTTTTTTTACTCAGCGTGTGCTGTGCATAAAAACCGTGTACCATATTCTTGAATGCAATATAGTGTAGAGGAGTGTAGAACTAGATTATTATTCTGCTTCCAACTATTCTATTTGATTCATTTTTTGGGGGGTTTCTTTTATTTAATAGAAAGACTAAATGCACTATCAGTACTTTCAATGGAGAAAAATTTCCTCAATTATCATCCAGAAACCAAGGAGAAAATTATTGAACTTCTTGCGCAAATTAAAACAAAAAGAATGGATTTCATTTTTAAATGAATAGATCAAGTTTGAACTGTAACAATTAAAGTTAACGTAAGTTAAAAGGTATTTTTCTGTTAAGATTTTATCAGGTTCATGTACATGTTTTTTTTTCCTTTTATACAATTTTAAAACAAAGGCTAAACATTTTCTGGAGCAGCACCCCCACTTATTTTATCTACGAGCCGCCACTGATTTATTGTCTATAAAAGTGTATTTGATGAAACCCGAGGACTTTAATTTCCCCTTTATGTTTAATTGATATTATTTCCTGATGAAAGGCCTATGGCATTATGTAATGATCTAATTAATTATGTCACTGTCACGGTGTAGCTTGCGACAGGTCTACAAGCGACAAACCCTTAGGTGTACGTACGTGTTTTGTTCAACACGTTCTTCGCTTAGTCATCTTAATGACCACAAAAACCTAGGCCCCATTGTTCACCATTCTCAGGGAGGGAGGTCGGGGGTAAGAGACAAGGATCCTTAGTCTCTGTGAATGGGTCGTCTGGGCAACACGAAAGTCACAGAATAGTGATGCAAGTGTGTTTCAACTCGTATTGGCTCTGCTGTTTTGAGAAGAGACTGTAGTTATACAGTAGATGACGTTCTCACACGTATAGATGTGAGACCGAAAATTCTCCATGGAAAATATTACCTATATTTTTGGCGGGAGATTTTCCAAAACAAAACATTTTCAATTAATATTTTTTTAAATAATTTCAACTGATAAATGGAATTAGTGAAATTGAGATTTGGATTTCCCAAATGTCAAAGTTTATACTTAAGATTAGTATCTATCTCCTAAGGGCGTTAACATCAAAAATATAATCAAACGAGTTTTGGTAACTGCATGGTCTAACGCGCTACTCTCGCAATAGACTAGACCGCCAATGATAAGGAGATCAATGTTTGATCCCGGTTGGGTGCACTGAGAGATGTTTTCCCTAAGTGGCTTTCCACCCTCACTCCACGAAAATGAGGGTGCAATTCCTCTAAAATCAACCCTCTACATCTCTAACACATCATAGTAATTAGTACATAAGCATATAACCCGAACGGGTAGTAAGACGTGGAAAAACAAATGAATGTAAGCCTTTTTAGACTCGTTATGTTCATAAATCATACCTCAATTTTTTATCATCAGTAAATTAATGAAAATAATTTTAAGATTGTCCTGAAATTTGTCTCCCCTTCTATCCCCCGTGCTTCCTATCTACCCCTCCCCTACTCCCGTCCCCCCTCCACCTTCTTATAGCCCACGTGTCTCTTAACATACTATATATTGAAGTATAAACGGCTCTAGGTGCCACCTCTACAATTTATTCCCTCCACCGGAAGCCGCTACTGCAGAAAATGTCCCTATTCAAAATTGTCATCTGTACCCTCACGTCTAATTTATAAATTATCTTCAAGTAGTGAAATGTGTATAACATTGAGCATAAAATGAGCCCGAGATCGACTCCTGTAGCCAGGAGTAATTATTCAACGTGGTTTCTTTTTTTAATACAATTTAACTTATTCACCGTGTTTTACTGTGTAGTGTGAGCCACTAGTAAAATTTATTTTAAAATAGTTCGTCATCAGATATTTCAAAACAAGTCTCCTAGATACCCCTCAGTGTAGCAGAAATCCACCTGGGGATTGAGAATTACTCGTAAAATAGTATTATGTTCCCATTTAAGGCCCTAAGTAATATTAATCATATCAGTAAAGCCTTTATCGATGTTATTCAGAGCTAAACTTTGTTCTCGTTAATCCGAAGCTGCTTGTACTTTGTTGCGTGTGTCGCAGCTTGTTCGGACAAGAACAATACCACCCCTCCTCCCCACACTCCCTTACGTTCCACCTCATACCACTTAGCCTCTTGGGTACTGATTTATCCATCCATCTCCCCGTTCTACTATAATATGTTCTCTAATGAACCTTATATCTCCAAAATTATTATTCCCAGTAGGATATATTTCACTTGTCAGTAATGATGAGAGCTTTATCCTATAACCCTACCGCTGTATCAACATAATCCAGACTAAAGGTTTAAGATTAGGAGGTGTAAACATTAAATTTAAAGCAGCACAAACTGTCTTAAAAGAGGACTTAAAAGAAACATTATTTATTTGCAAATAGTTGTTATCAAATTATTTGTATTCTCTATCTCCTCACCAAATCCTTTTTGATAAAAATCAATGTTGCTGCAGATTTTCTTTAGAAAATAACAATTCATAAATTGTGGGGGCGTTGGAAGTATAATTTAAACGGTGCAGGCTCTATAGATATGTTAAACGAATTAAAGATTTACGAGGATCTTAAATTAAAATATTTGAAACTTAAATTATCTGAAGTTTCGCGTTTCATTTACAATTACTTTCAAAAATTTACGGGGAAGGTTTTTTTTTGTTGTTTCCGAGGAAATAAATATATGTTGGGACTCTTCGAGTACACTGTTCCGTGGCATTCAGTTTTAAACTTGTTCTTTATATAGCTAGTAAGCATACATTCGTTCATGGTTGTTCGTGGTTGGTCAAATTAATAAAGATGGGGAGGAATCCGTTTACTGTGCTGGCCTTGCTTAACCTGGCCATAGTTTTGAGATACCCCTGATATATTCCCCTATATCAGAAGTAACGAAGAAGTAAAACTTATATTAATATGAAACAACCTATTATAAAATTTATAGTGGGGCTTTTATATATATATATATATATATATATATATATATGTGTGTGTGTAAGTGTTATATATATATGTATAGGTAAGTTTTTTATATATATAGCGTGTAAATGTTATATATATATATATATATATATATATATATATATATATAGCATTTACACGCTATACACAGGTGTGATAACTATCATAATGTGGTAGAGATGAAAGAGGAATTATTTTAGAGACAATCTACCAGCATTTACGTAGGAGAGTGGAAAATCCATTAGAAAAAACCCTGATTTACCCATCATCAGCAGGGCAGTCTAACATGAAAGTGACGTCTTAGACGATTCGGCCACAGAATCTGGTATTACACATTATTTTACCAAGAAGATGACTGGAAATTTTTCAATATAAATCTTGTAGAGTTAACCCTATGGTTCAATAATTCACCCCCCAATTTGACTCCAAGCTCCCCACGTTGTCGGGTCGCCTCGTGATTCTGTTAAACCCTGGGATGAAAGATGCTCCTTGAAAATTTCCACGCAGTTTTAAACATTGTTCAAGTGATAACGATGGCGCGTTGCCAGCCTTCCCTAATGGAGACACCACGTTTCCTCGTTTCTCAGCGGATTTATCCTTCCTTTGTTCGATGTGCCTGCGTCTCGTGATAAAGAGACCTCTCTTCCTGTATGAGAGTGCTCGGTCTTCAACGGTCTCGACACAATTTATAATGCATTACATTAATTCTTCCTGCAATATATAGGAGTGCCTTCCACGAGGTGTGAGGTGGACATTAATATTGAACCACACATTATTTGTCTTAAGAAATTGAAAATAGTTTCCGGAAAGCCTTAGTAAATTTTATTTCACCAAAATCGATAACTGGTTTTGTTTATTCGTACAGATTATTTATACACGCAACGGGATTGGTTCCTGACAACACACCTGAATTAAATTCCAAATCAATATTTTATGTCAGCCGCCACCTAAGGATGTGAGATGGAAAATTGTATTTTAATGATTTGAAGAAAATTGTCCAAATATAAATAGAACGAATAAGCTTAACATATCCCAAGATCTACAGTTTATCCTTCATTTTATTTCCTCCTAAGTACTTTAATACCAAAAAATTATCAAATGATTTACAATAAACCATTAACAGTGAATGTGACCCGCTTCGGTGGTCGCAAGGTCTAATACGCTATTCTCGCAGTATAATAGACTGCCGAAGACTGGGAGATCGGGGTTCGATCCCGGTTAGATGCACTGAGGTTTCTTCCCTAAGTTGTTTTACACTCTCCCTTCACGCAAATTCTAGTGCACTTTTTCTAAATTAAACATTTCTAAAATCTATGACATTACTGTAATAATTACTAGATAGGCCTATAACTCAAACGGGTAATAATACGTGGTGATAAAAAAAAAGTTATCCTAGTTCTTTTCGTTCACCCACAAATCGACTACAGCACTGGGTGGTTGAATATGTAATGGACGTCGGGCCTGCTGAACACAAGATATGTTAATACCTCAAGATTACAATCAAAGTTGCGTATAACCCGAATGGTTAGTAAGACGCGGTGCTAATAATAATAATAATAATAATACAATCAAAGTCTTTATGAATATATACCCTTTCCCTTATTTAATTTCAATAATATTACACATTTACCGTACATTTTTCATTTCTACCCATGCCGGTGGGCGTACGTACAATAGCGTCAGTCTTGTATTTTCTGGTTTAACAGTGATGAGGAGGTCAGGTTTCAAATTTTATCTGGGTGTACAGATTTAAAAAAAGTTTTACTACTTTCCCTCTAAGTGAATATGTAAAATCATTTTCTAAAACCCTATCTTCCTTCTTATTATCTCATTAGTTTAATTATGCAGTTAGCCCAAATGGGAGTACGCTAAATAAAAAGTATATTCTTAGTGATTTGCCACCCCATGAATTATTAAGCCATACCTTTTCAGTATTCGAGCCATATATTTTTGAGTGTTTCAATAAACCTGAATAATTTGTATTAAATATTGAGACAATTCAAAACTAATGTTGAATCTTGTCCCTAACTGGGCTCAATTAAAATAAAACTGAAGAATCTCACCAAAGTGTTAAACGCACCTGTAGATCTATTGGACCCATAGTGCGATAGTTCTTCATCGGGTGGCAGAATGCGCTAAATTCAGCGTCAAGTTTCTCTAGCCCATCAATAGATATCTTATCCTTTGGATGAGTCTGCTTTATATTCTGAGATATAATGATCTGTTGAAGAAATAAAACAGTTCTAGTAGAACTAAAATAATCTTATCTTAAAGTCAAGTATATATATTTACTTTTGTTATTTTACATTATTTAAATGTAGTTTGAAAACATAAAACCAACACAATAAATACACGGTATCCATTAATATCTTCCGTGATTATAAACAGGCATAATTTTATAGCGGCGGATATTGGTGTCATGAGAACGAACGTAAATTATATTTTGAGTAATGCAAAATGTATCATTATGTCGGGGGCTAATAGGGGGTGAACGAGTGTGTGGTGAAATGGCGGCGACCCCCCAGCAAAGTAACTGGTGCGTCGTGGAAGTTTCAATGCTAAGCACCCAGTGACAAAATGATTGTTAAGTGGTGCTCAGACTTTATATAGAGGGGGTGCATATGCGATCAGAGAAAAGGTCGTTTGGGACGCTGGCCTCTCAGTGCGGAAGTTGCTGAAAGTGTGCGGGAATCATTTATACGCAGCCCTAAAGAATCCATGCACAGAGCTAGCCGGCAGTTAGAGGTACCTAAGTCCACCATGTATAAGATCTTACTACTCATCCGAGGCTTCGCCCTTATAAATTGCAAATGGCGCATAAGTTGCAACCGGACGAACCTTTAAAATGACTCGCTTTCTGTAAACATTCACTTACTGTCGTCACAAATATTTTTTAGTGATGAGGCAACCTTCCAATTTAGTGACAAAGGGAGCAACAGAATGTAAGGATATGGAGAAGCGAGAATCCACATGACAATATTCAGGTTGAACGTGACTCCCGAGGGTCAATGTCTTTTGTTCCATGTCAAAACGGAAAACGTAAAGGCCAGTTTTCTCTTTGGAAAAGACCGTTACTAGCTCCAAATCTGGATATGCCGACTAAGTTGCTATTTGCACAGTTGAAAGAGGACGAGGAAGTCAACGAATTCTTTCAGCCAGATGGAGCAACATTCCACTGGCATTGCTATGTTTGGGAAGATCTGAATGCACAACTGCCAGGGTGGTTGATTGGACGTGCTGGAAATGTCTTCTGCCCGTGGACACCGAGGTCACCCAACCCCTTTGTCTGCGACTTATTCTTATGGGGCTACATCAAAGGTGTCGTCTTTGTTCCCCCACTGCATCAGAAACTGCAACAGTTGTGACTACAAATCACTGCAGTCATCGAGTCTACCCCAGTGGACATGGTGGAGTGCGTGTGGCGTGATCGGGAATATATCCTGGATGTATGCCACGTGACATGAGGCGTGCACATAAAATGCCTGATAGGTAGGAACGAAAGTGTTTGAGTTGATCTTTCTGGTGACACCAATTTAATGTACTGTAAATGTTATGGATGAAATGATTAAACAGGTCACTATGAAAAATGACCGGTCAAGATGCATAGTGAACAAAGCAATCAGGAAAAGTAATACATATTTATTAATTTATTATTTTGACCACGCAGTATGCAAAATGCTTCACATTCTTTGGGCTATGTGAAAAACAGTGCAGTACTACGTAACTGGCAGGGTGGGAACAATGAACATCCGATAAAGTGCCAGCCAATCGGTGCCTAGCTAACCTAACCTAACTAGCATCTCCTAACTAACCTAATCTAACTAACCTAACCTAACTATCCTATTCTAACTAACCTATTCTAAATAACCTAATATAAGTAACTAGTTTAACTGTGTTTTTATATAGGAAGGGCCAGCTATCACAGATTATTAAATAAAAAATATTATTAAAAATCATATTTCCTACAAAGTGGGGAGCGTTATGCATATTGATCGGTCAAAACGATGAATTAAAATATATTACCACTTTGCCCAACTACTTTGGTCACTATGCATAATACCAGGTCATTTTTCATAGTGGCCTTTTATTCACTTTGTCCATAACATACATACTACCCCCGACTGTAATGCTATGCATGTTTATAATCACGGAGGATATTTATGTATACCCTATATATATAAACCTATACTAACCTAGCTAAAATGATTACATTCCCAAGAGCCCTTTAAGGCTTGTGGCGTTTTGTAAACCTGCAGCAAAGAAACCAAGACTGAAACGCAATACACATATAATGGAGGTAAATAACATATAGATACGAACACAAATTGTTTTAGTTGTACAAACAATTTATTTAGACAAACTTTTTTTTTTATTGACAGCTTCCTGAACCATAAATATTTATTTTTGTTAGATTTTGTTGACTTTCATCTCTTTTCATACATCCATCCTGGATATACACTGAGGGCGTGAGGAGGGGAATATAGTTGGGAGTAAATGTTCCCACATTTTTATAGAGAGAGGGTGGGAAACCCTTAGTAAAACTCCCAATATATATATACTTGGCCTAGATTTGATATTCCACTTCTCTGTCACTGGAAAACCAAGCCAGACGTGAAGGACGTTTAGACGGCGTACTCATAGGTACGTTTATTTGCTTGTTGTTCTCAAATTCTTCATTAAACATGATGGTCAACTTGACATAATGATTTCCTCAAAGCCTTACTATTCTCACACGATGACAATCATTTCTGGTTTGTCTCTTACAATAGTTTTAGTGTCCGGTGTCTTTGAAGGGAGGCTTGTATGGGTGTTATAAATAGTGGTAAAGGTGCTTTAGATCACCATATTTTTTAATCCCCAAGGAGGGAAAATGTTCACATTGGTTAAAATCTCATTTCCAACAAGGAGGGAAGGTGTCCATATTTGTTGATCCCACAGCCTCAAGAAAGAGGGAGGATTTGCCGGAACCCGGGACGTATATAATCTCGAGGGAAACAGGAAAAGGATGTAACAGGACATCAAGGACAGGTTATAGTGGTTCCTCACAACAGGATGGTGCCCCTAAATAACCATATGAGCAAAGGTTCGCCTACATCGATATTTATTAAATCGAGAACCTCATCCATGTACAGTACTTCCTAAACACAAAATCTTAAAACGGAAAGCCAACTTAGCCTAGGATCAATTCCTCCAGGACCGTCCTTCTCACAAGCACTCAAGTATTTTAGAGCCCAAGTTAAATTTATAGTTAAAAGAGGGCATGCCCATTATAACTACAGAGGTCGCGAAAGGGTGTCACATCAAGGACAATGATGACTACAAAGGTAGCTAAAGGGGTGGAACATCTATGGCAATGATCACTATAAAGGTAGCTAAAGGGGTGGCACATCTATGGCAATGATCACTATAAAGGTAGATACAGGGGTGACAAATAAAGGATAATGATGACTACAGAGTTAGCTAAGGGTGTAGAACATCAAGGGCTATGATGATAGCAAAGATACTTAAAGAAGTGGATCGTCAATGAATATGGGGACTAGAGAAGTAATTAAATGTGTGGATCATTAAGGCCTATCATGAATAAAAAGATAGTTAAAGAGGAGGCTCATCAAGGGATGTGATGATTACAAAGATTTGTAAAGAGATGGAACATCAAGGGCTATTATGACATTAGGGTAGTTGAAGAGATGGTTTATCAAAGCCTATGATGACTACACAGTAGTTAAGGAGGGGGATCATCAAGGACTATGAGGACTACAGAGTACTTAAAGAGGTTGCTCATCAAGGGATTTGATGACTACAGAATGGTTAAATGGGTTTCAGATTAAGGGCTGTGATAACTACATAGTAGTTAAGTAGGTGACACAGCAAGGGATTTGATGACTACATAATAGTTAAAGGGTTGGATCATCAAGGTATATAATGACAACAGAAGTAGTTAAAGTGGTGGCACATCAAATGTTCTGTTGACTAAAAGGGTAGTAGTTAAAGAGATGTAAGATCAGGTTCTATTATATATGGAAGTGTTTGCTAATGACCGGCTTGCATTAACATTTTATATTTAAATACAGGATTCCATCAACTATTACTTGACATACTTCTATCTTCGATTGATCATGAACTGACAAGCCTTCCGAAACCAGTCAGTCAACCAATTGAGTGAGGAGGGGGTTTAGCCTCTGGGTCTCCCACCATGTTAGATCCTTCTGGTGCCTCATCCCCATCCCATTTCTCATCCCGAAAACCCACAGCGCTGTCGCCAGCCCAGCCCCTGAATAAATCAGTCAAGAGAGAAGACCTTAAACACGGCTCAAGCTTGGATCCCACCATGGTTTATTCATGTTCTCCTGATACCGCGGGAAGGCCACACACATATGAAAATGTTCTCAGTAGGCCTTCGTGGCCGATAGGTCTCGAACAAATGGTCCTGGGCTAGAAAGTGTGCGTGGTTGGAATACCGACTGACTTTAGGGTATAATTTGGCGGCAATCAGGAATTTATAAAACAGGATGACCTGGTATCATTAAGTATCGCTGGTTGAAATCCCCTATGTAGAGGAAAGGTAGGTGCCAGTGGTCCATTATCTATTCTTATAAAGCGAGAAAGTGTGCTTGGTTGAGATTATAATTTTATGTGAAATGCTAAAACAACTGAGTGATAAGTTATAAATTATATTAGAAAATAGTTTTAATTAAACTTGACATAAAATATTATATAGTGGCCTTGAACAAACTAAATAGTTAATGATTGATTCCTTATCAGCTGATAGATGTAAAAGGTTGCGTGGTGTTGTGTTAAGTACACCTGGCTACGAGCTTATAGGTCCGTGCTCGATTCTTGTCTGGTGCCTGGGCTGTTTTTTCCCTGAAGGGTAATTACTCCTAATGGTCACCAGGGTTTGGTTAGTTAGGTTTAAGTGTTTCCACTGGTTCCACATCCTCATACTCACCATCCCCACCATCTCATCTTATCAAGACACGGAAAGAGTCTTCACGGAACAGGATGTACGATTAGTACATTTGGGCATCTCGTAGGTAATGGTGCAATAGTATTGGCTAATATTTCCACGAACTGAGCTACAAATAATGTAGCCCAGACGCGCAATTTTTATTATCTGATAGTTTTGATTCTCTTACTTGTGAGCTACAATATTTAATATTTAACTACTCTCTAAAATGCAATAGTCTAATGGACTATAAAAATGTTCTGGCATTCCCCAAAAGAAAGTTAGTACAAAAATTACCCCCATCTGTAGTCGCATGGTCTAATACGTCACTCTCGTGCTATACTTTATTGCTGGTGATGGGTATATTGGGAATCGAATCCCATTCAGATGTATAGAGTGTATTTTACTAATTATTTTCCACACAATAGCCGAGCCAATTAGAGTAAATTTCATCTTAGATTTTGTTTTATCCTTCCCTATGCTCCTAATGTAGTTAATGTATGGCTATAGCTTAAACGTGTACTAAGATGTGGTGATAAAAAATAAAATAAAAGGATGGCATTTAATTCATCAAACCTTACCTAACATTATTTATTATTTATTTAAGTTGAACACAATAATTATTCTTTTGTCTCAAGGTGAATGCCAATTTTTTCTCTTTGAAATTTAAAGATAATTAGTATTTTTCTATACAATTATATTATGTTTATAAATTAATTACTATACTTTATCAAGACTTTTGTTTGCAATACAATTTTATATCAGTTACATTTTTAAGAGATCAGATATAAATATCCTTGTAAGTCAAGTGAGAAAATAACGGATTACATACTACTGTAAGTTTCCCGCCATTAATATTATATTGGAGGGTATTCTCTAGAAATTCCTTATATAAAAGAGCTGACTTTTTTAATCTTGATTTTTTCTGAGGTTCACTTATGTTTTATTCATGTTGAGAAAAGTAGACCTGAAGAAAATATAAGAAATATAATGTTTGGGAGAGAATACATGATCCATTTTTCATGGAACCTGCAAAATGGTTACGCTCCCGTTAAACGATTTTCGATGCCTTTTTTCTATATTATATAAGTGACGCATTTTAGAAAAAATTTAACAACTGCTTGACCCGGGGTTATATATATGGAGAATGGGTGATTTGAACTGAAATTGTATTCTTCTGGAGCAAAAGTGGAGAAATTAAGCACATGGACAATATGGAGTCATCAGCTCCGGTCTTGAGTCAGGCACACCAAAGGTTCGGCCCCTTCCTTTATTTATTAAACCACTGATATGAATCTAGCTATTTTATTATATTTTAATATATCACTCTTTTTATTTTACATAATGTAATATAAAGTGATATTCTAAGACAATGTGTAACAGCATTATATTGTTCAACAATGTTATTTAACTGAGAAACTATTCCCACCAGTTTCTCTTTCGAAATGGTGAGCTTAATATATATATATATAT
>CABFVX010000930.1:93553-144590 GCA_902151425.1 Timema shepardi
TAATATATATATATATATATATATATATATATATATATATTAGCTCTATGAATAAATGTACACGAGTATTGTTTTAAAATTATTTAAAACTAATACACCTATAAAGCACAAGCTCAATGGTTGAAGAGCAAGTGAATATTATTATTATTTTTTAGCACCACGTCTTACTAATCGTTCGGGTTATACGCTTTAAGTACTAATTACGCTAATGGATTGGGAATTGGGAAGGTCGAATTAGAGGAAATGAACCCGCATTTGCGTGAAGGGAGAGTGGAAAACCATTTAGGAAAACCACCCCCAGTTCACCCGACTGAGATTCAAACCTAGATCTCCCCGTCCTCAGCAGTCGAGCTCAACACGACTAGCGCGTTAGCCAACTACGCCACCGAGGCGGGTCCAAGTGAATATTAAATACTAGTTAGCTGTAAGCAGTTTGTAGTCGATACTTTTATTTATGTGAATAAAAATGCTTTGATTAGATGGCTGGTAACTATTTCATTAATTAATAAGAGTAGCTCTTGTGTAGATTTGTCAGGAGAAACACAACCCTGGGAACGGGACGATTCCTAGATAGCTCAGTGGTTAAAGATTTGGCGTACTAAGCCAAAGGTTCTGAGTTTGATTACCGTGTATAGGTGTCATTTTTCAATTTTCAGAATATGATATCAAGCTGGGGTAATCCTCACTAAAAGCATAAATAATAGCTTTGGCTATTTGATTATTATCTAAGAAATGTTTGCAGAAAAACTCGAATTGATAAATCCATTGTTATTATTATTATTATTATTATTACTATCATTAGCACCGCGTCTTACTACCCGTTCGGGTTATACGCACTTGCGCTAATGTGTAATGGTGGGGTGATTGTGAGATGAAAGGTAGGTTCTACAGTTTAACATGCGATTCAAATCAAGATGGAGGCCTGGCATTCCACACATTCACAAGTTGTGATTAATACACGTCCTGTCAGAGGTGAGAAAAGGGTTTGGCAATTAAATACATTTGTCCGGGCCGAGAATTCAACCCTGCACCCCCAGCACAGAAGTCCGACACCTTAACCCTAGACCAACAGGTCACTTTTTAGTGACAGTGTTAATTATTTTTCCAGTATTGAATGGGTGCTAAGAGAGTGAGGTTTGAAAAATAATCCAATAAGTAAATGTGAAAGAAGCGTGCTTCATTGGCTTAGGCATGTAAGAGGATGAAGCAAATATATGAAGGTAGAGTGTGTGGATCAAAAGGGAGAGTAATTCCATGCATGACGTGGCTAAATGTGGTATACGAATGTGTGAACAAGAGAGTTTTAATAATAAAAGAGTAGCATGTATTATTGTTGTTGAAACGAAGAAAGTATGCAAAGATAGGGAAGTTTGGAAAAAGTTAGTGAAGATGGATTAAGTTTGGAGCTGTAGTTTTTTTTTTTAGCTATAGGCAAAGTTTCCTGCCTACCCCGTTAAGGGAATGAAGTGATTAAGTATGTTTTTAGGTAAGTATGTAGTAATTAAAGCTTTGATTTAAGAGTGTAGTAATTGATGCTTTGATAAATGAGGGTATTAATTAATGCTTTTATGAATAAAGTAATACATAATTTTATCTATAAGTCGTACATTGTTATTTAGCTACAACCTATTTAAATGACATAATAAAACTGCATTTTTAGAAATGTATGGCTTAATGTAATTTATAGAGGTTCACAAGTCAATAAGACTATAGATTCCATCAACATTTGATGCATTTTTCAAGATAAAACGGTTATTAAAAGACTTGTGAAGTTAAAAACTTTGGTGTTATTCAATTTATACCACTATTTTAAGTCCATGGTCCCTCTACGTAGCATCTGATCAATTTAGGAAATGTATGAGTACCCAATAAAATTCTAATGGGTAGTTGATGCGAACATCATATCTTGATACCGAATTTAATCTAAATTGTTTTTCTTGCCAACGCTTCAAATAGCGTAATTTTATGTGAAGACTATTAGTTACCTTTTCCTTCCTCTTATAGCCCCTTCCAGTGTCAACCCCGAAAGATAATGTTGTCAACCGTGAAGGGAGCAGGTCTACAAACTTTACTTTCCTGAAATAACTACCACTCAATTAGGTTCCGCTCACTTATTTCGGCAGCAGACCAAAACCTCAGGAATGTTTACAAGGGCGGGCAACTTGATAACACTCACTTTAACTCGCGACTGAGAGTTATTGCGGGGAATCGCAGTCTCAAGCTTTGGAGTTATTTAATATCTAAATATCAAGATTTCCAAATGTATCCATCACTACAAAACAAACTATTGGCTTCCAACTCCCCAAAATATGTCTCATCACGTATACGTTCACGACTCTATAATCATAATTTCCCTACTAGCTCACAATAAGACTCAACTTTATTTATTCCTTTCATAATTATAAGCAATAGTCAAATTATTACCCTGTTTCAGCTTTATGTTTATGAAATACAATTGTAATTAAATATTTTAAAAGTAAAAAACAATGTAAACCTCGTTAGTCTTGGGGTAAAGTGCTCACCTCAGGTCCCAGTGGTCGTGGGTTCAAACCCATCTGGGGTTAATGGATTTTTCTTGAGCGATAAGAAACCGTAGCACAACTTCCTTCAGAAGGGAAGTAAAGACATCTACCACATGTCGATTGTGGCATGTAAAACAAACCTGGAAGGTATGTGACAATATTCCCCTATGTAAAAAAATATCCTGGAAGGTATATGAAAATACCTTTATCAGAAAAATTGGTAGGCCCTTTCGTTCTCACTCATAGAAATTATCATGTACTGATATAGTTAGCTGGTTCAGAAAGTGAACGTCAAATAAATGAAAAAATATATTTAAAAGTAAGACTTGCAAACTAGTTTCGTTTTGGAGTACAGTCATGTAATTGAGGAGTGTAAAACTTGTATGATACTTTCTAGTGTGTGTGTGTGTGTGTGTGTGTGTGTGTTCACGTTCTAGCTTCACTTAAGGCATAACTAAAAATAACTCTTATCACACAAGATTTAACAATATTTTAATTATATTTCGACGTGACCTTTTTTATGTATTTATCTATAGTTCTTGTTACATTATTTTTATTTTTTTATGCGAAATGATAGCATTTTGTTTAATTGCTATCTTAACTCATTTAACTGCTATCAAGTCTGGATAGTTGTAAGAGAAGGCTTAAGTTTTGACTTTTTCTATAACATTATTATTATTATTATTACGATCATCATCTTTTACATTATCCAGTTCTATATATACCTGGTCACAGCTTGTCACTGGAATTCTGGTGATGAAGATAAGTGCAGCCGTCTTCATGGCACCTCGAGGACATCTTGTGGCCTTGCTATTCTTAGCTCTTCTCTACATTGATCCTTGACTCCCCAAAGTGTATCTTTGTATATTAGCCATTGATTAGTCACACATGACACTGACCGGGGGCTACTATTACGGTGTGAAGTTCTCACTCACAGACAAACAGTTTAATTATCCAAGAAAGCAAAATGAATTTCTATTTGAAAAAAGAACGTATCATAGTGAAAGTATGCTTATAGCTGGAAGAAGAATGTTTTGTAGTGAAAGTATGCTTATAGTTGGAAGAAGAATGTTTTGCAGTGAAAGTATATTTCTATTTGGAAGAAAAATGTTTTGTAGTGAGAATATGTTTCTAGTTGGAAGAAGAATGTTTCGTAGTGAAAAAATGCTTGTATGGTGTTTGTTTATTTGCTATAGTTTATACTTAAAATTAACTCAGTTTATTTTATATAATTATAATCATTATTAATATACAATTGTGACTGACATTATTTCATTTATGGGCTCAGATAGAAAGTACTGGGTATGGGTATTTTATAACTCATGCTTCAAGCTATTCCTGAACGGGTAGTTAGACGCGGTGCTAATATTAATAATCAAGCTATTGAGCTATAACGTTATAAAAAAGTAAACATTATTTTTAATTTATATTAATTTTAAAACTATATGAAAGACTTGCATACTAAATATTTTATAGCGAACAGATTTAGTTGTTTAAAAAAATAGAAGGAAAAATTGAAACATGTATAAGCATTTCCCAGCATGGGTTATAACCAAACATTTTCCTAAAATTAAACTGAGTTTTCATAATATGTATAAAACAGTGTTAAATTCCCTTTGCCCTTTATCAAAACCCCTAGCCCTTTTCCTGAGTCTTTGTAAGGCGCCATCTGGTAACACTGAGAGCACTAACACTAGCACCGCTAGGATGACGACATATTCAACATGAGGATCATAACTACAAGAAGACTCTAACATTTTAACTTTGCCATTTGGGCAGCAAAATGCAGCATATACCCTCTCTTTTTCCCCCAACTCTTCCTTTTACATGAACCACACAGCAAAGAACACACACTTCCATAATGTACTGTACATTCAGTGCTAAAAGTAAGTACACTCCCTCCAAATATGTGTTCAAGTGCAATGTCCCAACTATCCATCCATCCATAATGTACATTCAGTGCTAAAAGTAGGTACACTCCCTCCAAATATGTGTTCAAGTGCAATGTACCATCTATCCATCCATCCATAATGTACTGTACATTCAGTACTAAAAGTAAGTACACTCCCTCCAAATATGTGTTCAAGTGCAATGTCCCAACTATCCATCCATCCATAATGTACTGTACATTCAGTAGCTAAAAGTAAGTACACTCCCTCCAAATATGTGTTCAAGTGCAATGTCCCAACTATCCATCCATCCATAATGTACATTCAGTGCTAAAAGTAGGTACACTCCCTCCAAATATGTGTTCAAGTGCAATGTACCATCTATCCATCCATCCATAATGTACTGTACATTCAGTACTAAAAGTAAGTACACTCCCTCCAAATATGTGTTCAAGTGCAATGTCCCAACTATCCATCCATCCATAATGTACTGTACATTCAGTACTAAAAGTAAGTACACTCCCTCCAAATATGTGTTCAAGTGCAATGTCCCAACTATCCATCCATCCATAATGTACTGTACATTCAGTACTAAAAGTAAGTACACTCCCTCCAAATATGTGTTCAAGTGCAATGTCGCATCCATCCATCCATGATGCCAAGGGACAAGGTTAAAAAACATACTAGCATAATTATTTGGCGTTGCCCGGTTCTTTGCTTCAAATGGAAAGAAAAAAAACTGCCCCAATTTTATTTCTTCCAGCTTGGTTTTTAATCCATTTAAAAGAATCTTATCAAAATCAAATTCCAGCTTTGAGGTGTACATGTTTGTGCAAAGGGGCTACTAGTTTTAAAATTCCAGCTTTCTGCATGCAGTATATAGCGCTCAATTCTTATGAGTGACTCATGAGAGATAGATGAACAAACAAACTTTTCATTTTAATAATATAGCTTAACTAATAGGTTTGTGAATAGTTCTGAATAGTTATGAATAGACCGTGCTCTCTCCATTGTTTTATCATTACTACAATCTTGAGATTTATCTTTGGATTTTAAGTTAAAATCTATCTTCCTCTTGGAATTTGAAGTTTATATTTTCACTTTATGGTAAAGAAATAAACATTATATTCAATAGTATATCACACTCAGAGGGAACAGCCAATTTTCACGTTTATTATGACGTCAGTCTCGAAATACAGCTCAAAGTTTAAAATTTGGCCAGATTCAAAGAATGTTCAAGCTAAATTTCGTCAAAATGGGTCAATCGCATTTAGCATTAATCGAGGGGAAACCAAAGATATTCCAAACATTCAGGTTAAAATAAAACCTTTACTCCACTCGGTAAATATCCCTTTGGTTCCTCTAAACATATGATCCCATGTTAGTCAAAGCTCAAAAACAACATTTTATCATATGTCACATAATATGTCACTAAGAGAGCTTTTCCCCCTGAACCCCGACTCTAAATACAGTATAGTCTCGGAAACCTGACCTAATGTGGGCTGAGATGGTGTCAAGTTATTGAAATGTCGAGTTTTACGAATGAACTTGCATAAGATGCATGTTTACTATGTCATGTTTACTAAACAAGGATGGATCACGGTACAGTAGCTAATATACGCACAGTGCAATATATTAAGTGCTAATATAATGGTGTACATACATACGTATAATATACAGAAATACAGTACAGTACTGTACATACTATATTGTTTTGATTTTAATAACATGTCACTAAATTGAAAAACTAACAAACACAGAACTTGTAAACACCACAGCATGACTGTTCCACTCGAGTTACACAAACTGAGAGATTATAAAGTTTAATGACCTTGGATTGTGATGACTTGCGCCAACATTTGTGTGCACGTGCGTGTGTCAAGTTACACGGAATGTCGAGTTATTGATTGTAGTGTTTCCGATACTCTACTGTACCCGATTCCTAGCATCTGATAGCAACGAACGTGGGCCCTTTATCTTCCAAACTCCACCCCTGGGAGGTGTCTAAGCTATGGTCTCAACGGGGACTTGTTCAACCTCGTTAGTCGCTTGTAGTAAGGAAGTGGGCTCGGGAGAAATAATTAACCTCAAACTATTACGAGAAATCCACCTGTGTCGCCTAGGGCTAGCTTTTAAAAAGAAAATAATGGACTGAATCAGGAAAATCTGCCCTAGAAACTTTGTAAACATTATATCTTCAGAAGCTATCTGAAGGATAGTTTTTTTTATGCTCACCAGGTATTGAGGCTTAAACAATGTAAGTGTTCTACAATTAAACGCGAATAAAACTAACTTTACTTTTTTTGAAATTTTGATAACTATTCTTATTACATTTTAAAGTCATGAACCACTACAACTTGAAATGAATTTATGCTCCAAATTGGAAAACAGAAAAGTTAAGAAATAAATGATGCTATGATTGTTGAGAGAATACGGGATGTTTCGCAGCCCAGCATCTTTTACATCTCTTGGAGGCAGACAAGGAACAATAGAGAATTCCCTTTATTCAGAGAACGGCGCAACTTCAGTGTTATCAAAGGGCACGTTACAAAAACTAAAAGTCTACAACTTACAATTTACAAGTTACAAGGGAATGTTTTACATTTGTAAATATAAAATGTTTCCTAAAAAAATGTTACTTATACATTCTAGTGCAATTGTAGAAAGTATTTAAAAGTCGGCTGTTTTATTTAAAAGTGAAATATTAATACATTGGCCTATAATTTAGTTCCCAATGTTTCAACAACCAAAAGTACACAAACCATTATAAAATGATTTTGGGGCAGGTTTAGTTGAGTATTAAAATATCAGTTACCAAACGAAATGTGTGGAAATGAATACATTTTGCTAGAAGCTTCCGAAATTAAGAGCTAGGAAATAAAATAGTAGAATAATGTATATGATATTAGTTTTCTTAGTTTTTGAGGATTGCGTAATTTAAAATTTTCCTCAACTAAGCCAGTTGCAGATTTATTTTGTAAGGAAATAATGACCTAAATATTGTAATTGTTTCTCACTTTTTAATAAACTCATTCGAGACTGTTCATATGTGGCCATCTCTTAACCTCAATTGTCATCTTGTCTCATACCTCAATTATCGTCTTGTCTCATACCTCAATTATCGTCTTGTCTCATACCTCAATAATCACCTTTCCACACCATCATCATACGTCTATAAACATAATATAAATGTTACTTTAAATGTCTTCACAGCTGATTTAGTATTCTGTATTCTATTTAGTATTCTACTAATAATAACTAATTACAATTGTATTTTAAATTATTTTACCTATTGGTTGAGACTTGCACAAAATACTCTTTGAATTATAGGTGCTACAAGTAGAATTTTTAAATCAAACCTTAATCATTTTACTTGTAAGACAGTTGTAAATAATTGTAAAATTTCACTTGTAATTATTAGTGCTTATTTGTAGCTTTACGAAACATAATTTTATCATTTATTACAATTTACAAATAAACTATTTTGTAAATTGTATACTTGTCGCTTTATGAAACGGGCTCTTAGGGTCTTATAGCTTGAGGCTATCAACAATGATTAGTAGGAGCAAATACTATACCCAGATACTAAATTTTTTTTAAATAGCGTATAAAATTCTAAAGTGTTATTTTTATTTCAGTTTTTTATTTACATTTTGTCCCAGTGGAGGAGTATTTATACTAACCAATTGAAGTATTTCCTCTTTGATCTATGTCCTCTATTTAAAAATTCCTAATCCGACTTTAGATCTCATTAACTTCAATTGACTATTTAAAAGCACAACCTGTAGACACAGCCATGAAATAAACACATAAAAAAAGTTAATGCATTGGTATTTACAAAACAAATGAACCGCCTCAGGAGTAGGATTAAAAAAAACCTCAAAGTAAATAATCACGAAAGTAAATAAATAGCTTCAAAGAGTTAAATTGAATAAGAGTGAGTAAATAATCAGGATGAATCAAAAGTGTATTTGACTGGGATAAGGTTGACATTAAATATATATTGATTCTACCCCCCTTGGTGGTTTGTAAAATAACATATTTCTTGTAGTGTGTAAGGTTGATAATACAAGTTAGTGATTACTGATTATATTTTTTAAATATGAAATATTATTGTACAAATTAAGTATTTAGTTAAATTTAAACTAAAAATTAAGCTTATTGTAAGAATGTATCACTTACAAATCAAAACCTAATTCTCGTACCAGTAGTTGTACAACGATTGTAACAGGACAACATCTTAGGACAGTATCATTATTATTATTATTATTAGCACCGCGTCTTACTACCCGTTAGGGTTATACGCACTTACGCTAATGTGTAATGGTAGGGTGATTGTATGGAATCCGAACCACGGTGGAGGCCTGGCATTCCCCACATTAACAAGATGTCTTGTCAGAGGTGAAGGAAGGGTTTGTTAATCAGAAGGACAGTATCAATTACCAATAAACACCCAATCCTCGTACCAGAAGTTGTACTAACTAGATAACAGGACCACATCCTAGGACATTAATACAGTTATACCCACTTCGGTAGCCACGTGGTCTAACGCGCTACCCTCTCAATAGACTAGACTGTCGATGACGGGGAGATAGAGGTTCAAATCTCAGTCGGGTGTACTGAGGGTGGTTTTCCCTAAATGGTTTTACACTATCATCCCTTACCCCACGCAAATGTGGGTACACTTCCTCTGAAAACCTCCCTAATCTCTAAACCATTAGCGTAATTAGTACATAAAGCGTACAGCTCGTACGGGTAGTAAGACGCGGTGCTAAGTATGATTGTGTCACCGGTTTTAAAAGGACTTCCCACTTTATGTAAGTCACAAAAGCGTCCTTGAAGTTGAAGTATCAAAAGAAAATTTTTAACTATAGTTTTGGATTTGAAAACTTAATTAAGGTCCTTTTGTCAGTGGTAATTGAAATCTCTCCTGAGTCTGGCTCTTGCCTTGAATCCTTGTTGGGTCCTTCGTTCTGCCTGTTGAAGGGCCCATACATAACACGAGTGCCACAATACTACCCACACAATGACTGATCCCAATGCGATGAGGGGGACACTGAAGAACCTCAGCGCTCAACCATGAACCCCATGCACCAGCGAGAACGCGAGAAAAGGTGTTAGTTTCAGATTTATTCAATAGTTTTTCCATGACGGGAAGTCAAGGTTTTAATCCTGGCCATGTGTACTGAGATCGGCGTATGTAATTATATATTATACAGCAGTAAAAGCTACTCCTTCCTTAACCCTAAGTCATTATTGTAAATAGATTTACAGACCAAGCTGGTGATAATACGCGTAGCGCGAAATAAAAATAAAACTTCTCATACACATATTTTGTTGGCTCAACTGACGAAATAGTCGACATTTTTATTATCTGATAAAGATGTGAATATTTTAAAAGTTTCAAGAAAAGTATTATATTTTAGATAGTTAATTGATTTATGTTTGCAATAACATTTGGAATACAACAATATAATTTAAAGGAATATAGAGAGAGCAATATCTTTGTAAACTTATTTGAAAATATTAATAGACCTAGACGCTGGAACTATTTCATATTACATTCCAAACACACTTTTATTACATAAAGAATGCACTGATTTTCCAAGTTTTTGATTGAAATATAGTACAATTTACATCACTTAAACATATAAAATATATATAATATTTACATCAATATTTGTTCTAAATATTCTCTTTACTAAAATTACGTTAGCTTTCCAATGGAACATAGCTAATTATAAAATATTTTCGTTTTCTTCAAACTACGGTATTCTATACATAGCTGTTTTATTAATGTTTAAATTATTTATTCAAACATAGAATACATATTTTTTAATTATATGAGGACAACATTATTTAAAATAAGGAATAATTATCATACTATTATTAAAAGGTAAAGTCTCTCTGAGATATTGTGAAGTCGAGCAGTGGAAAGCAATGGAGAGTTATAGAAATGTGTTTTGATCGCGGTCTCACTTCACCATTGAAAGGAATTTAAAGGCCAGGCGAAAGAGTTTCAATAGACGGAAATGGGAGAATCTTGTCCCATAGTAGTCACGATTTTTCTACCCCACCTACAACCCTCTCCTTTGTCATGGAATAGCAAGGTAGAGAAAGAGAAAGGGAGGGGGGGGGGGTAAGCAAGCGCCTGGTGCTAGCCCACTCGGGGTAAGTTACAGTTTGAGCTGAGTAGGAGGTAGAAGCTGGAGGAGTCTACTACAGGAGTCAGGAACTAGAGGAGAGGGCTAGAGGAGCTGGAGGAGGGGACTACAGGAGCTAGGTGCTGTAGGAGGGGAAGACATGAGCTAGGTGCTGTAGAAGGGGAAGACAGGAGCTAGGGCTGAAAGAGGGGATTACAGGAGTTAAAGGCCTAGTGAGGGTACTACAGGAGTTAGGGGGTGGAGGAGGGAACTACATAAGCTAGGAGCTTCAGAAGAAGAATACAGTAGCTAGGAATTGAAGGAGGGGACTACAGAGGCAAGGAGCTGTAGGAGGGAATACATGAGCTAGTAGATGGAGGAGATTAGAGGAACTAGAATATAGAGGAGGGGTTAAATGAGGAATAAAATAGAAAATAGGGGGGGGGGCTACAGGAGTATAAGAGCCACCCACGTAGACTAGGGTATCATCACACTCTATTTTTCCGGTGAAGAGGAGATCCAGGTTCAAATCCTAGCCGAATGTAATTTTGCTATTTATAATTTCCTGTTCCCACTTCATGCAAATGCAGTACATTTTCTCTAAATATTTTCTTACACTTATCAACTCCACTAATGAAAACATGTGGCTAGCCCTGACGGGTAGTAATACATGGTGAGAAACGAAAACATATCAATGGCTTAATTTTACAGGAAATTATCAGGAAGGTTGTTTAGAGTAAATGCACCCAAATTTCCATGGAGAAATAATGTGAAAATTCAAAGTGATGAATATAATTGTTAAAATCACCCTCAGTGCAACCTTCCAAGATTCAAACTTTAACCTACTCATTCTCAGCAATCCAGTATATTGCGAGTCCAACGCCTCGTACCATGGTAGTATTAATGGGTTCTGTTGTGCAGATATAAATCTTAATATTTGGTCCTACAATTTGAATGGATTCAATTAGTATAAAATTTTGTTCAGAGAACAGTTATTTGTATCCTACGCTAATGAATAATTCATGGCATAAATCATTTGTCTAGTGACCCATTTGATTGTTATTTCTACTTGAATGGATTAAAGACTCTTAAAAACTTAAAACGCTGAAATATGATATTTTTCTTCCCGAAGTGCGATATTAATCCTGATTGTTTCTCTAAGAAATAACAACTGTCGAATTATAATACGATACTTTTTAGTTTAAGGACGAGAAAAGCTCTTGAGAATGTTCTCCTTTTTCCACTTAGATATCCATACTATTTCCCGGTTCTTGAATTCCAGGAAATTATTTCCTCATAATCTTACGAGCTCAGTTTCCGCAATTAAATAGGGAGATGAGAATATGATGGTATCAAGCTGAAAATATATATATATATAATTTTGTATACTTATCTTAGTCTATGCAAAAGTTTTATATATTTATAGTTTTTACGTGCGTTTACAAACACTAGCACTAAGTTAACCTAGAACAGTATCATTAAAAACGAGGTGGCCGCAACCTTTCTGTCTGGGGGAGGTTTTAGGGAGTGAGCAGAATTATGTTATGTCCCGGTTAGGTTAAGTTGAGTAATAAAAATACGATGAAGGAAGGTTATAGGGTGCCAAAATTACGTTGTATGGAGTTATATTATGTACACACATAACAAAAATGTTATTGTCTAACATGGACCCCAACCGTGAATGAACTATAGGTGCCGCGTCTATCGATCAAGTGGATAACTAATGTAATTGATCTGAACCTGTTAGTATAAATTGCTCACCAAATAGTTCGTTCACAAAACCCAAAGTTAGATAAATAATATATTTCTCATTTTTCATTTTCATTGCTTTACTTTTAACTTTTATTTAACCTCAAAAATACTTTAATATATTTTGATATTGTATTATGAAAAAAAGGAAACTATTTTTAAATGCGAATTTTGAAAGAAAGGATTAGTATAATCAATCTTGTTCAATGATACTGATCAATGGTTGCGAGAATCATAAGTATCTATTTAAACTACTTGTCCAAGACCCTTGACCCCCTGACCCCCTGTCAGAAAGCGGAGAGGGTACCCATGCCCCCCTCCCCCCAGTTCTGGTGCCTATGTTCAAAACCAACCTGTTTTCTATAGCCACACGCATAATATTATCTGGGTAAAGATATTATTACGTGTATACAAGTTTTAGAGGTATACCCAACCCTGCATTTAAGAAATGTACTATAGATCATGGGTTCCCAAACTGTCATCCGTGGAGCCCTTGGGCCCCACCATAGTTACCTCAAGCTCCATGAGGCAATTCTAGAATATTCTTTATTTATTTTTCGCTCTACATTATAATATCAGTAATTAGGATTGCCAATCTTTTCCAAATCCGAATAACCGACATTTGATAAAGAAATAGCCAGAACATAATTATGTTTTAAGCTTGTTTTATATTTTTATTAAAATTTAACGATCGCTATTGAATGTTCACAATATTAGTGTAAAAAATGTGTGAGGGCTACAGCATGAAATTTTTCTGGTGCAAGGGCTTCTTCAATCTAAAAAATTTGGTGACCCTGTTTTAGAACAGTGGTGGCCAAATTCTATCAATTTATAATAATTGTATGTTGGCGTCACGGGCCACATATATTTTGTTTAGCCAATATTTAGGAATAATAAACACGGATTTTTCAAGATAATAGCTATGTTTATTTCAAATCCTCTTTGTAAATAACATTTTACAAATAGTACAGCATACATACACATGGGCTAATTTATTTAAGGTAATATTAGATTATATGTTTAAGAATGTGTAGTGTGCTATACCCTATCAGAAAAATGTATGAAAATATACACGCATCAGGAAATTAATGTCCTAAACTAAAAATCTTAAATATTTTGATTTGTTCAATCTTGTTGTGGGCTATAAGAAATGACCTCGTGGGCCGAATGCGGTCACTAATTTCACAAGTCTGGTCTAGATAACACAATTTATATGTGTGATCAGTATCTCGTACACGTGAAGTACTTGACTTAGTTTCTTAGTAATATGTGGTATGCATTTATGTCCTAGATCAGGGATGGCATATATATGACATGCGTGCCATCTGGTGCAACTTGAACAACATTTAGGAGGCACGCCGACATGAAAAAAATAAATAAACACTATATGAAACTTTTCCCTAAGAGGTGTAATTTTTGAAGTGATAATATTTATACAGCCATGTCATTAATGTCATGTCACAAAGAACTTATTGAAGTCAACGGTTAGTAATCGTCCAGGAGGCAATTGAAGACAAGCTATTAACCCAATATAACTATTTTGGGTATCAAAGTACAACACATTTCAAGTTAATATGAAAAAGATTATCTAAGTTTTTGATTTGAACCTTTATATAAATTTGTCTTTATTCCTCCTGGAATTGTTATATCAATTTATCCTTTTCCCCCTCTGGAATTGTAACTTTTCTGGCTTTATTTGCTATCCCACTATATTTTTATTTTATTTTTCTAAATTGTAAAAATATTTTACAATTTATTTATTTTGGAAAATTGAAATGTGCTTTGATGTTCGTTCGCGATATAGCACGCTATGTGTTCGTGCAAACCAGATGCACTTTATTTTCACTCACGATCACACAGAGGGAAGACAGTTTAGCATTGTTTGAAAATAGTAATAATAATAATAATAATGACTTATGCAATATGGGGTAGCACCCACCTTTTTACTAAACATATTTAGCCTCTGAACTCGTTTGTTGAGTTATTTTTGTTCATTTTCGGGGTTGGCCATAGCTACCCAATGCATAATCAGCTGACGAAAAATGAAGAGCGATTCTCATTCGAAATGAAAATAAAAGATGTGAGCTATGTATTTGGATCTAGTGATTCCACACAAAGGATCTTTATTTGGGCAGAGTTAATCCCACACACAAAGATGAAATATGCGCAGAGGTTCTTGGTAAAATAAGATGTATGTACCTGTAAGCCAGTACGAGTTTTGATTTTGACAGATGGAAGCGAAGATTTTAAATCTCTTTAACATATTTCATATTCATTTTCCAATTTTTTCAACTTTCGTATTAGGTTACATTTTATGTTATACTAATCCTTAGTTTATGGATAACCCTTTTTTCTTTGTTATGATTTATTAATATTGTCCTTGGACTTGGAGAAAATAACATTTTTAAATTTTTTTCTAGTATAAGATACTTGCATCATTGTTTTAATAAAATTAGGGTCTTCTTCCTTGCGTATGAAAACTTTCAGGACGAAATATGTGTTCATACTCACCAGCAATATTAAGAACTATGTAAATTTATGGTAAATTTAATTTAAAATATATCTCAAGTGATCTATAGGCCTACTACTCAACTTGCGCGTTTTTATTGAGTGAATTTCAATATTTCAACTGGAAATAAGAAACGAAACTTCAACCAATATGTCAGAAGGAATCATCATGGACATTATTCTTTTTCCTGGCGAGATCCAACCATTTTTATATAAATTTATCTCCATAATCAAACATTATAAACTATTAAAACATTTTAAAAGTAAAATCTATAGAAATTGATTATACATATTTTTTACTCTCCAGAGAATCAATATCTTACTCAAAGAGCGTAACTCACCTAATAGATATTGTAAATTATTTGACACTGTTCAGATGATATTTATTTTTTGACCCAAATAGCATTAAATTATTGTGTACTTTTAATTGTAATTTCACATAGTACAATTAATTTGGTGATTCATTATATTTAGAGTATTCAATGTTGTATTATAGGTATTTTCTTAAACTATTATAGGAATTTCAATAGTAGCATTATTATAGGTAATGTCATTATTCAAAAATTAATATAGCATCATTCAGAAATCAGTCCCGAGCTCACCAGTGGTCTCGAGTTTTAAAGGTAATCGTGCAACCGTCAAAGTTAGCTGAGGAAAATGTTATTTTATTTCTTATAAGTGTAATCCCTAGGAGTGGTATCCACTAAATATATTTCAAACCCCACACACACCAATTTTACTATGTATTATATTTTATTCTATATAGGTAATTTTAAGAGTAATAGTCCTTTACCGGTTTCTTATTTATTTTATTAAACTTTAAATGTTCATACAAGATACGTTAATAATTTAATATTTTTTCTTCTTTAAAATTTAGGCATTATTAAAATACTTTCAATTTTATTCGAGGTATTCATTATATCTCATTATATTCAACGAGTTTTTATTTTTAAATATTTATTAAAAAACGTAAATAATAGGTGGGACACTATACTAGATCAAAACTCATCTTGTCCTTAAATGGCACACTGGTTGGAAAAGTTTAGCCACCTTTGTTTTAGATGGTCAAGTTTGTATGTAATTAATGTGCCTATGTAGTCCTATGTTTAGGAAATTAGTAAAAGTTTCTTAATTTAAACGAAATGAATTAATATTTAAAATAAGTATATAAGTATCATGTGGACTATATGTATGTTTAATGTATACTTTACCCCTAGTTGTTGTAAAATATCCAAATTCGACATCCATATTCTACCAAATCATCTAAAAATATGATTTTTAGTATTCAAGCATGTTTTTTATAATATGAATCAAGAATATATTACTGTTCAATGGATAGTTTTCAAGAAACTACATCTTCTTTTCATCTGTTCTCAAACATTTTGCCATACAAAAATAAAATAATATTAACCAAAAATACGAGGCCTGGGATATATTTTACAAAAATTTCAAGGTCAAATTGAATGAACGTCAGCGGAATTTAAAGTAATACACTCAGCTATATTTATCGTTATTTAGAGAATATATTTATATAGAAAATAGTTTATGTGCTCAAATTTCTACTTCCCATCCGGTCTATCCAAACAGTTACACAGATCGGGTAAGAAGGAGGAAGGTATAATCTATAAGAAATTCACCTGAAATTACTTGGAGAGTGAGTGAGAAACCATTTGGGAAGTAAACACCCTTAGGACATTTGACTCGGATTAAAACCCTGACTCTTCCTTCACAGGCCATCCTATAATTGTGAGAGTGACGCCTTAGACCATGCGACCACCAATGTGGGTAGAATGCTTGCTAAATATACTTATTAGTAACTACATAAATGATTTAACAGGATGAGAAGAGTGAAGTTTTAAAAATGAACCCTCATTTATCTGATTGGAGGATGGAAGCTAACAATTTGTAAATTGCTGATTCTCATAAGTTCTCCGTGATTTAAACTACAGAATCCTTTATTAGAGTAAGGAGTGTTAATCACTACACCAAAGCTTACTTGGTATTAATCAACTAATAATATAATTTGATGACAAACTATGTTGAATTCTTAAGATTTTAACATGCAGAAATTATTAATATTTTTTTAGTTCATAAATATTTAGAAATAATTTCCAACTTTAAGTTTAGACCGCCCCGGTACACCCCAAAACCCTGTGCTGCACCTTAATCTGTAAAAAAAGAGGATGAGAGCTAAACAAAAACTTTAGAGGGCTTATTTGTGAAAAAAAGCCACAGGTAGATTTAAAAAATAAAACTTGTAGCGGGTGCCAGAAAATCATTGTGAACTTCCATCAGAAAGAGAGCCCAACATTGATTACATGTCACTCAGACAGTCTGTTCATATAGGTACAGTCATCAATCAACTCTTGTACAGTCTCTGCAGTGAATAACACAACGATCGCTATGTGATAAGAATTTTTTAATAAGATAGCCTTTCCCACCACTGAACCTACTGGTGATGATAACTATTTCATATACAATAATTAATATTATGTTAAATATGCTATTACCAACTTGTGATAATTATTTAATTTATAATTTGTGTTCTGTTAGCTATATAAGACCTACTGGTGATGCTAACTATTTTGAATGTAAATAATGATTTGTTGGATATATCAACCTACCTCTGCACCTACTAGCAATAGAGATAGTTGTCACAGAGTATTTTTTATTAATTTCGAGAGGTCTAGATGTTATTTTCCCCTACTGTACGCTCATCATGGTCTTAATGGTGCCCCATTAAGCAATTGGGACGTTAGTGAAGACAGATAGATGGAGTGACAACCTGGTGATGTCACTGGAGGTGTTGACACAAGTTGTACTAACAATTCAGCCTTGACAGCCTAGGCGGGATGTCTCCAAGTTCACATTGCGCAGGCGCTAAGCAACACGTGAGCTAGTTTCTTGCTTCAGGTCATCTAATCAATATCAATTATAGTGATGAAATACCCGCTCAGTCCATTATAAATGAAGCTTGAAACTATCAGGTTTATCATTTTGTTCTGCTGAGGCATAGACCAAGTTTATCCTAGTGTAGGATTGAATATAAATGTGTTGTTAAATATTATTAACGAATCAACCACAGGGAAGGGCACAATAATCGTTTAGTCAGCGGACATCTGACATCTTTGTCAAGGGTCTAAGTTTTGATTCTTGGAATTGACCGAACAAGGTATCATCGGTGAAGTTGTGCTTCTTCCTTCACAGTGATGAATTGACGGGCAGAATACTGGGTGTTGTGTATGTTGATATAAACAATGAGTTCAAAAAGAACACATTAAGGGACCCTAATAAAAAATATAATTTTCAAAGTTTTTTTTAAGGACGTTGAACAAAATGGGCCTTTTAGGTCCCAAGATATTCTGAGCTCACTGCCTGCTCCGATTACACATCCTGAGTCAAGATTTAAACGAGATCCCCTCTTCCCCTAACCATACCGTTTGGTGTGTTTGTGCAGTAGGTATATCCGGTAGCATGAAAGACCGAGACTCTAGTACAAGGGGTTGCACTGAGATTAGTTTTACATCCCCCTTGCAGTTGTATATTTGAAAAGGAATGGAATTCTCACACTAGTTTTCGCCTATTTATCTTCTTATACTATGGTTTTATTAACTATATGAAAAACAACAATTTTTTCCCAGCTTGAATTTCAGTGTGCTTTCACCATCATCTAGAACATGTTGACCTCTCTATCTACCAAAACAACCATACTACATATCATCTAATTAACCCTCTGTGATTAGGAGCCAGCTAGGCTAGAATAATGAAAAAATAGCCGAGATGATAGGTTCTAATAGAGAGAAAAGGATTAGAAGATGCCACCAAAGGTAGGTGTCTGTCAGGTTTAGATAAAAGAAAGATATGTAGTCTATCGTCGGAAGAAGTTGGTTGACAGTTTTTGGTATACAAAACAGATGAAGGAACTCCAACAGAAATAGTCTGATATCAGGTTCTAATATAACGGAAGAAGGAATGTTAACAGAAGTATACGTTTGTTAGGTTCTTGTATAATAAACAAATGAAGAAATGTCTTCAGAGGTAGATAAATGACAATTTATGTTATAAGAAACACATAAATAAATCAACACAAGAATTTTGGTGGCTGAGAGTTTCCGGTGTAAGAAACATTAAGGAACGTTACCACAAGTAGATGACTGACAGTTTCTGGTATAGGGAACAGATTAAGGAATATTCACCAGAAGTAAATGTTTGTAGGGTTCTGGTAAAATAAACTTATAAAGGAATATCATCAAAAGTAGATAGCTGGCAGCCTATGGTACTAAAAACAGAGGAAGGAATGTATCTGGAATTAAATGACTATCGTATTCTGATTAAAAAAATTATATGAAAAAATGTCACTATAAGTATTCGTTTGTTAGATCATGTTAGAAGAACTAAAGGAATGTCAGTAGTATCATACGTTTATTAAGCACTGATAGGAGAGACAGAGGAAGGGATGCCACCAAAACTAGATGAGTGTCAGGTTCCAATGGAAGATAGAGACAAGATAAGATCACCAGAAAGAAAGGTATTTCAGGTTCTGATAGAAAAAAATGGCGAGGGAACTTTACAAGTAGGAGACGAATATCATATTCAGATTGAAGAAAGAGAGGAAGGAATGTTATCAAAAGTAGAAGGTGGTTAGACTATGATAGAATAAAGAGGGAATGTCAGTTTATTATACTGATGGTGCCACAACAGTTGGTGTCTTTCTAAAATGACAGTGAGGGAGCCGTTTATTAATAAAGAGTGGTTAATGAGGGAGCGTCACGCAAGCGTGAAGGGTCTAGAATGACGCGGGAGCAGCCTCAACGGGGTTCCTCTCACCTGGGATGACAGTTTCCTACCAGGGCTCAGGCTATTAGTTACAGTGTATTAACTTAAGAGCGGTACATGTTACACCATTTCTGTTAAGCTTTAGGTGTTTGTGCCAGTACAGACTAACATACATCTACCATAGAACATACAAAAACAGAATGAGGAGATCTATACGTTAGTGAAATGGATTTTAGTGACTTAAGTCATATAATGATAAGTGGTAAGGATAATATAAAAGAGCATTTTAAGGACTTGAAACAGTATTCATCCAAATGAAGAGGACGAATCCTTCTCCAAAGTAGTTGGCTTAAATAAAACCTTGAAACTTTATATTAGAGTGAAGTGAGTTAAACGATCACCTATAACCTTGGCTTGTTGGATCTTTCTTATTCCCCTCTGGTCAAGTTTGTTGAGACTTCGCTAATAAACGGATTACCAAACTTCGTCTGAGCCGAGAAATGAACTCATTTATTTTTTCTTTCCAGAAATGGATCTTATCATGAAGGGAGATACGTGGGATTCAGAGTTTACTAAAATATAATACCAGAAGAAAACATAGCAAGATGTGTGCACGGGTTCGTTTCAAACAATGGTAAAATTGGTTCAAGAATTTGGCAGTAATCGCAGTGCACACAGACAGACGAAATTCCAAACGGTCTATTTAAAATGGTACTTTGCTCCGCCTGGCCACTAAGAATAATTTACTACGTAATTAATTTTGGAAAACTCGAAATTGGTTTGTAAAAGGCTCTAACAATTTTTCAAAGTGGCTAACTAAGGAGCGTTTTACATTATAAAATTAAAAACACTGTGAACTTGTTTGATAGGCAAAATTAAGTTCACGATAAAAAACTAATAAGTGGTTTTGTAAAACTTGGTTCCAAACTATAATAAATTATGTTATAATTATGTGTATTTGTGTGCTACAAATTTTTGTTAAATGTTTATAAAGATATTTATGTATGTGTGGTTATGTATATGTTTATTTAAGTATAGAAACGAGAAAATGAAACAATTTTTTGTCGGAGTTGAAGAAATCTGAAATATTTTCTATTGTATAAATAGCTTACAATACATAATATAAGTGTAGCAATATTGGTAGATATTGAACTAGCAATGGAACTACAATATTTTGGGACAGAGGAAAAGGACGTGCCAACTAGAAATAGCTTTTCCTCCCCCCTCTTCCCCCCCCCATAAAAAACCTTAAGAGAGGAGTGTTTGTATTCAACACAAAAAAGGTTAATGTTTGAACCGAATATGACATATTTCGCCAGTTCTAGCTGGCAGACTGGCATATGTTAGCTGGCTGTCACATTCAGGGTTGATTTATTGCTCCAAATTACGTCATGATTCACTGCGTCAGAAACAATAGACGCTGGATACATACTTTCAAATCGGGCAACATACTGTACTGTATATACACTACCCCCCATAGATCAATTATTTCAGCAAGTAAAAACACTTTACACTCTCCTAATAAATACTATTTTAAATGGGGCTCAGTTTTTTAAAACAGGATATTTATAAGCATAGCATACTTTGTATTAGTATGGAGTATATACCAATAAATTGGTATAGATATTCTCACTATTGCTAAATGTATATGTCTGTTATCGAAAGTGTTTTCTCACTATAAACAGGCGATTTCCAACCTCTTTCAACGAACGGCACACTGAAAAAAGGCGCTAAGACTGCCAAGGAACGCCAACAGTTTGAGGAATGTTATCACTAAAATTACGGGTATTCAGTTTATGTTTAGAATTTCCATAACTAGAAATCTAATAATTGTGTTATTTCTAAAAAAAATCTATAGTCTTATTAAAAATATTTATTTTTATTCGCCAAATTTTTCTTGCTGGTTGTTGTTTTAGTCTTCCCCCAAACTACCGCGGTACACCTGCTCACCTTTCGTGGTACACCAGATGAAAAACGCTGCTCTGCGCCATACTAGACCATAGTAAAAATTATTTAAATTTAAATATAAAAGGTATTAAATTAAATATATACTGTGCCTAAATCCAATCATATAAACTAATGAATCATCGCTATCATATAATAATTACATACAGTACCTGATGTGACTCTTTCACTAATTAATTTACCTCGTAATACGTTAATTCTACTAAAAATACTTCGCCGTTATAAATGCTGAAAATAAAATCGTAGGTGAACAAAATGACGCAACTACTGCCCATTTAGTCCATTCATATGTACTAAGGGTGATTTTTCCTAAGTGGTTTGCTTCTCTTCTTTCAAGTAAATGCTGGTACATTTACTCGAAATTATACCTTCCTTGTCCATATCCCGTTAGTGTAAATGAATGTGGATAACCTGAACTTTTTTTTTACATGCAGTGAGTTAAAACCACACTGTAAGGCAAAAACGCTAATAAAGGCAAAAGTCAAACTATAATCTTATTCTGATGAATGTAGATTTTTCTATTGAACGATATCAGCTCTGAGATTCCCCATGTCTCGAAGTTGTCTGGGACCTTTAATCATCATCTAAAATGGCCCCTGAATGACAGTTATAGGCATCAGTGTTTACAACGAGATCGTACATCGGTCAGTCTTCGTATCATTATTTTGATCAGTCTCAGCTCCTGCGTGAAACAACATAGACGATAAGAAAAAGTCGTGGGAAGTCTATGTTTGCTTCTGAAACTGAAGGAAATACTGACGAGCACGCACACACGGTCAGTCATACTGTCAGTCTCTCCCACCACTTGCAAGACTGAAGGACTGAGACTGATGTGATCAGAAAATTCAGATCAAACCAGTATGTTCATAAGTCCGTCCATCAGTCCATCAGTACTGCCCCTACATTATCAGTCGTACTGTCAGTATTAATTATTAATTTATTAATACTGACAGTCTGATCGTGTAGGGGCAATATTAGCGCTCTAGATCCCTGATAGGAGCAGCCCTGTTTTAAATACCAGTGACCCCGTCAGATGATTAAAGCTTGACTTGTCTCCTTGCTGCAGCAAACACTTCCAACTGCATGGCCATTGCGTGCGGTATTTCAAAGAAAGTGAAACCGCTGAGTGGGCTTTAGAAATGGTGCTGCCTGGTAATTGTGCGGATTGACATTGAAAAAGGAGAGTTTGAAAACACGAGTCATTAGGTGAATGGGCGTAGGGCTAGCGTGCGAGACGTCAATTAATTAACGGGGGACTGTGTTTCGAGGGTTATTAAATAATCTGCTAATCTCGGAGAAAAATTGCGTTATTTGAGATTGACAGTATCATAACTAATATAAGTTCAAATCGCATTTAGTTTATATTCACACTTAAATTCCTGTTCACTTATATTATATGGTATTAAATAACACCCAACCCTAGATACATTTTGAGTTTTTAATTCATTTAACGTTAAATAAAAAATTCAACATATTATATATACAATATATTATATTATTTATATTTTCCACATTTAATGGCCTCATGTGCCTGAATATTCATTATTACACTCTCTATACAAATTATATAGCACTAATTACATGATTTAATGCTGCATAGTTTTGTGAGTAGGTGTAAAAAGCGATCTAAAAATAGATTAACTAAATCTTGCTTTTAAATAAATTATTTTTACTAACGACACCTCAAAATTTTGCTCGCAATTTAGAGTAATGAACAGACCAGCCTGGGTATTGTGTAGGCGAGTTTTATTTGTGAATCAATATAAAACCCGCTTTGTGTATCACTATTATTACTATTATGATTATTATCAAACTGGCGATTATTCAGTTGTGTGACATTCACTCAGATTCAAATGAATCGTGTCTGTTCTGCCTCGTTATTTGTAATAAACAAGCGCTGAATATTCCAGCTATAGTTTCATTTGTTAACGAATAATGTACATGCTATTGAACTCGTGTCCTTTATATTCGTGCTATCGCTCATTTAAAATCAGTCGGATTCGTAACCTAACTATTGTCTGCGGTTCAAGGTTTTCTAAATATTTCTTACGTCTTATTCAATCCTTAATTCCTAATGGTAGAAATTACATCTTCCGATATTTCACTGTGCATTCCCTATTGAAACATGAGAGACCCCTACGAATAATGGCTGTTCTCACGACAAGTGGGTACATCTGATTGTATTCGAACCATTAATATAGTTTATGCAGTTTGTATATTTTATCATTATTGTAAATCTAGCATTAATTTTAACTAGGTAATCTTAGATAAACCAACATGTATCCAAACACTTTTTAAGTCTGAGATTAGCATACTTAACTATAAGAGCCGATAATTTCTATATTTCACGGCCAAAACACGAAATCTAGGCATTTCGCGAAATGATCAGCCACTTCTAACTTTGTTCACAGAAATAAGACAAAGCACTAAATATATAATAATTTATCAACAGGTTGAGCTTTGGCCGGCCAGTTATATATATGGTCGTAGGAAACTGAACAAGGCAAATCATTTTCTTTATCTCACTTATATCTTATTACATGTTATTATAAGCATTTTCTTAAAGTTGAACTCACATAAAAGAGATGAACAAAAATATTTTACTAACACTGTGAGGCCTTTATACTTTTAATTGCTTGTGCAGTCTGAACTTTATAGCTACACAGAAAACCAGCTCGTTTACACTTTCGTTGACCTGTTGGACTTTTTTTGGTGCAGAAGAATCTTGAAAATCCTTGACCTTCATCTTAAGACTAACTCTTAATGATATTTATTTATCTGGAATTGACGTAAAATTTTGATTCGAGAAAGGTCAACTCCCTTGTATCATAAACTAGCTTTAACACTCGAAAACACACATTAGTTTATAAAAATGATTCTATATAGACAAAACTTTAGAGCACAGTTCATGGGGCCAGAGCGTCCTCTATTTACCTCCAGTACCCGTAAGCAAACATTGCCTCAACATTTTCTGACGGAAAAATATTTTCCTAGTTCAGAAGCATCTTATGTGCGTGTGTGTTTAGGCTATTGTGAGGCCGTGAAATGTTTTTCACTATATCTTCTTTAATGCTAAAAAGAAGACAAATAACTTTGCTGCTATAGCCTTTACTTTCTTCACATGTTGATACACCACAAATGGCATGGAATGGTTGTTTGAACAGCAAACAGCTATGCGCTATTGTAGCTCCTAGTTTACACACAACCCAGCATGACTTTTTGTTGGTTGTTTGTAAGTTTTTCATGCTCTTTGTTTTCAGTGAATTTTCCTGGCCCTTTTTATTATGGTCTGAAATTGCAGAACATACTACACTTTTAATCTCATTTTTAGCTTTTTCCAAATCTTCTTCTGATGTAAGCTTGTATATGACTTATGTAGGAAGTCGAGAAGTACTGAGCAGCACTTTTGCTTTACAACCGAAAATAGCTCCATAAGGAGATTGCTGAATACCTTTATAAATGAAACTATCTTTCATAAACTGTATGAATCGTAGATATTTTTGCAGGTGGCTTGTTTTATTTGTCTGCATCCAAGTAATCAACATATTTTGGATGTTTTGATTTACTCTCTCTCTCTCTCTCTCTCTCTCTCTGTTGCTCCTTGGCTTTGACTATGACGCGAATTCCATGTACAGTTTTTTAAACTCTGGTCGTTTAACTGTAATTTCACTGACAACGTTAGTGGTAAATTATCTTTTATTATATGAATGAAGCAAACTTGGGGACTTTTTTTACTGTAAAAATGTAAAGCATATTATGTGGCCCATCTTTTACGCTTTTTGTCTTTAATGAAAGTACAAAAACAAGTTTCGTCAGATGGTCTAGATAATTAATAATATACTTGTACTCCCAATAGGTACTACTTTGCATATCGTTTAGATAAACCTGAGAGTGGAATTACTTTCCTCTAAAACCATAAGCTTGGCAATTAAATCCTTGGCTTTACATTGCTTGTATAAATTGATGTACAAGGTGAATATAAAGTCCCATTCCACAACACAACTAAGCCACCCTAGTAGCATTTGTGGTGGTAGAACATAAGGCCATTTAGGAAAACACCTCAGTACATCCGACCAGGATTTGAATCACGATTCCCCTGTCATCGATAGTCCAGTTTATTTTGGAAATAACAATTTAGAGTAAACCACTGGCTATCATTAAAGCCGTATTAAATGGGACTTTATGGTCACCCTTTACATAATTGTCTCTTTTGTGATGTTTATGTAATTACGATTAATTTAGTTCTCCATTCTTTAACGGCTACCATGTTCTATGTTGAGGCAATTATTGTGTAGTACATCGAAAAAGTTGTTGGCACATATATGTAATAAACTACTCTGCAATTAATAATCTTTTCAGAACCATTTACAGTTATTACATCAAATTTTTTAAGCCTTTGATAGTCAAAACTATATTTATGTTTTTTCTGCTTTTCCCCTTCCACTTCTTTAATTTCTTGTGCATTTTTCTTATGAAAACAGATTACTGTCATTAATTTTGTTGTTTAACAAGATCCATGAAATTGGCATAGAAATTTTCTCGCAACGTAGAAGAAGAGTCGGCTTCGACGCCATCATTTTCACTCTCTCCCCTTTGCTTATCAAATGATATGATAAGTATGATAATAGAAATAATGCAGTCACAAAATACACTAAATATGAATTAACAATCACCTCAGTAGCATAGCTGGGACTACACTGAACCAAACAGGCAAAACGTTATTTGACTGGCCAGAACGTGAATTCCAATTTCTCTCCCCCCCACACCCCCATTAATATTTCGTGATTTGGTTGGATCCACTGGAAAATAGGGGATGAGTCCAGCCAATTCACAAAGTTGCCGGTTTCGGGGCTTTTCAAATATTCAGCTGTATTCCTTAAATAAAAATTGGTTCAGTACTTTAAAGCGTAGATTTAACCCTATTTGAATAAACTAGATATATATTTACAAGACGAGTCAAAGTTACCTGGTGATCTAGGTTTAAGGTGTTGGAATTCTGTGTTGGGGGCCCGGGTTTCAATCCTTGGTCCCGGCACTCATTTATCTGATTGCCAAACCCTTCCTTCACCTCTGACAAAACCTTGTATTAATCAAAACTTGTGAATGTGGGGAATGTCAGGCCTCCACCGTGGTTTGGATCCCACATTAAACTGCATGTCCTCCATTTGATATCACAATCACCATACCATTACACATTAGCGTAAATGCGTACCTACCCGAATGGGTAGTAAGAAGTGGTAATAATAATAATAATAATAATAATAATAATAATGATAATAATGATAATAATAGTAATACAAGCCAAGTAACTGGAAATTTACATGGGTTAGGCGATCAACGTGAAATGTTATTATCATTATTATTATTATGTTTTTAAAAGGTAATAACATATACTCAACACACCTCATATCTGCGAATTTGTAACAGAATTATATAACATGCGCAATTCGTGGGTTGTCGCCAAGTCAAGTAAAGCTTAACAGGACTGTTCTCTCCCCTTCAATATCAATTTGATCAACCATACGAATGATAATGCAATTAGTGAACTGGCTCTTGGCAAAGGACAAGTTAGTTACTGAATTAAAGGGAACAGTTTTCTAGTACAAGCATTGCTTGTAATGGCAACAAATAGGCTGCGTTTGCTATTGACCTAGTAAATAGAAGTTTTGTTTTAGCTTAAAGAATTTGACATTTTATTTACTCACTTGTCTGAATTTTCTCATGCAATACTTGTCAAGTATGTGGACCAGTTTTAACGAAATGTTTTTTAAGGCCATTTTTTGATGACTGGGCCAAACAACGTAAGTGCAGGATTTTTCTGACTTGTTATCCGTTTCAAGATGGTGGCTGCTCAGAAATTGGTATGTCTCATTTTTCCGCGATGACTGCCAAGCTTATGGACCCATTTTAACCAACTTTGGCAGGAATATTTTTTGAACCTGGGCCGAAATATGTATGACTTATGTACAGTACATAGGTTTTCATTCTGGCTATCTTTGTCAATATTTCAGTCGCTAGAAAGATTTTTAGTTTAGTAGCGCATTTAATGGGATTTTAATGTAGAGTTATAAGAAATTAACTGAGTACCTTGTCCTTGTTATATTTATATATATATATATATTGTGAGATATGTACTCTCGCCCAGCTGTATATCAAAGTACTTTGTGGAATTGAGCTCACTGGTGAGTTGCTCCACCAAATAGTCCTCAATTATCCATACTTAAGACCCTACGAGACACAGTATCATTGAACAAAGGGATAATATACATCTCGTTTGATTGTTTCAACACCATATCTTTGGCAGCAGGCCGTAATTAATATTACTCACCATCCACGTGGGGTTTTACAGCTCTTATCATTCCTAAACCGACTTCTAGTGACAATTAAAGACCCTTCATATTCATAGATGAAAATGAGGCAATTTTTTTAAAGAATTTTATCTTATTTTAATTTTACTTAGAAAATTCAAGTGGCTTACACATCTGGTTCTCATGTTCAGTATGAACATTCCTTTTTAGTCAAGATGTATTCATTCAATTGTTGAAAAGAGTTTCACTAAAAATAGCACCAATAGGTGCAGGTCCTGACTCACTTTCTGCATAAGAAAATCCTAAAGATAAGTATTCAGGATCTTACTTTCTTAACCTACGCTGAGATTTCTGCTGTTAAGTAGGCTTAAGCGACGATGTTTCAGCTTGCGTAGACTCAACAACATTTTTACATCCATCATCTTTGCTAGAAGTAGCCTCACTTTCCGAGTATTTTCATTTTAATACGCCGGGTTTGTTTATATAGCCACTTATCCATCTTTACCAAGATGAGAAAATAGTAAAAATAGTAGAACTTCAAATTTTTCCCTTTCTGAAAAAAATAATTTAAACAAATTCAATAAGAGATGAATGAGGGGAGCTGCTCTTTTAACACGGATTATATGTTTGACTAACATTATCATGAATACAATCATAATATATCAATACAAATATTTTTGAACTAATTAATATAAAAATATCATCGCAATATACCACATTAACTGCGTTGCGAACCGGAAAAATATCGTTGAGAGAGAAAGAGTGTGTTATCGAGCTGTGACTGTTCGTGAAAGATCCTCAAATCATACTAAAAGTAAACAAGAGAACAATAATGCTAGCGTAGAAGTTGTCCAGAGGAGGATTGCAATTCTCATAAATCAGCCGCCAGCCGAGAGAAAATAGGAGGAAAAAAGGGTTGGAAATAAACCGTTAAAGTTAACTGCCAACAAGTAGGTTTTTTTCAGTCTAGTAAATAAAGAGATATAAAAAATGTATGATAATCTTGTTTACTTTGGAGAAAAGTAAATGGCTATGTTTATATTCGATACTTTAAAAATATAAAGAGAACAACTCCTAATAGCATAAAACATATGGGTTATAGCTAAGTATACTTCGAGGGAAAATGAATAGTTTGCCAATATTGGTGAACAAGTTTGTCAAAACTTCCATTTGTCACCTCGAAAATTCCCCACTACGCTCTCATATCATTTTGCCAACTTTCCTTTGAGAGCTGCCCGTGTACGTGTGCCCCAGTTTGATAAGACCTGCCCTACACCGTTTATACCCAACACACTTAATACCCTTTTCACCTTTTTAAAACCTTTTAAACTTTACCCTTTCTTACCCTAAATTATTTATCCGAAGCTAAGCCTGGCATTTAATGTAAAAAGAGGTAAAAAGAACACTAACAAAAAATCGCAAAACTGATAAAAAGTAAATCTAATCAAAAAGGGCAGTAAGACCAAAAAGTCAAAAATTGCAAAACGGTTCAAACATGACCAACATTTCTGAAGTCAAAAAGGACACAATAATGAGCAAATATAGTAAAAACCGTAAAAGATAAAGAAGTAAATCATGAAAGAATGTATAAAGGTTAAAAGGGATAAAATAAATAAAAAAGGTAGAAATATTAAAATCCGCAAAGGGAACAAAAAGGAGAAAAGGATTAAAAGGTTAACGGTCTAAAAATTTTAAACGTGGTCGGAAGGGTGAATAGGGTAAAAAGGATAAATAGGGAAATATTGGATTAAGGGCAAAATGGTTCATACTTTAGTGTAAATAGGGTAAAAGTTTGAAATGTGTAAAAAGCGCAAAAAGGGCCAAATTGATAAAATGATTAAAATGGATAAACGGGGTGAAAATGTTTAGTGGGGTAAACGATGACACATAGTTGTCCTACAGGTTATACCATTTATAATTGAAGGAATTATGTTTAACAATAAATAGATTTATTAAATCAAACATAGATAACAAAATTTAAGGTTAATAATAATATAAAAGGTAATACTTTTGAAGTTTGATGCAAACAATAAGACTTGAGAATGGCGATGCATCGACTGTGGCTACAAGGGCAGTGCAGGCACCAGGCCACAATTAGAAGTTTTTCTAAAATGGAGAACAATTAAATGGTCATTAATTGAAAGTATTAAACAAGATATAGATGTAAATTTTAATAAATTTTGCTTGATTGGTTATTTTAAATAATATCCTTTAAACATTTCGGATAATGATACGCAACAGAAAGGTCTGTTGGCAACAGTGGTTGATGGCTAATAAACAGGTGTAATATTCCCTGTCGGTACTGCCAGAGCATTCAATAGTACATATTATTCTAATTGCAATTACACTAAGGGCAACACCTAAACAATAGGAGTCAAACAATAAGCAAATAGAAAAAGGGTATTATTTGCGCGGACCCCACTATGACTCTAGTGCAGTTCCCTGGTTTGATCACCGAAGCTAATACAGCACGAGAAGCGTGAGTACTTGACCCACCCAAAATATTGATTTCCATTAACTGAACTGTAATATGGAAAACAAGACCGAAAGCCTGGTTGTATCCATCCATAAAATTAAACAGTTGCACACGACGTACACGGGGTCATGATAAACATTGGCTCAAAATAGATTAGTGAAACTTGTGGAAGTTTACAAGTTTATAACTAAGACATTACAACTTTCTAAGCCAGAGGCTCATAATATAAAAACTGTATCATAAGGACACAAAATACTAGCTAGGACTTGACATTCTAAGTCACTAAAATTTGACTTGTCCTTCAGACTGCAGGACACAATATTTAATGAATTAACTGAAACACTTCCATCTTGAAGTCAACAAAAGTTTAAATGAATTACTTATCCCATTGACATAAATTTAAATTAACAAAAGACTTTAACAAAAAAATATAAAATCAAAATATAGATCCACATTGTATAGTTTTTTAAACAAAAACTAGACCCTAAATCGTAAGGACTTAACGACGATTTTAGGATACTCAAGTACTCCAAGCAAGACGTCCTAGCCAGGGTAGGGGTGGATCTGATGGCCTAGACTCCATGGTCGTCGCTCTCCTTGGTTACGTGACGGTGCATGAGTTCCTCCTTCGACGCTTAGTTGTAGTAGAACCGCTCTGTGTCGTGAATCCGGGTAGGGCTCTATATATAGTCACAATCTGATACGAACGGAATAAGGTAAAGAGGGTGATAAACACAGGAATATATAAAGGAGAAGGACGGACGAAGGCGGGGGGGAAAGAGAAATTAACAAGAGAAATTCACTCGCGGGGAAAAGGGGGGAACAAGTTTCCTTGGCTCACCGATAGAGTCTCTTGACGTGGAGTGGGTCAATGGGTTGAACTCGATATTCACTCCTTTTCTTAATCAGGTGTTATAATGTAAGCATGTGTGGCTGCCATCTTTGAATAATTTTCTTCTTCTACCATGTGGCAATTCAATCGAAGAAAATCTTGAAACGGTGAGTAGATACTAAGGCATCTTTTATTTAAATATCTCCGGTATGATTATATTATTTAGGGTCAGTTAATATTTTTATGAGAATTTGTAATATAGATGTACTTTACTATATTTTTTTGTCGACAGCATGGCAAGCGTATGTAAATTCATCCGACATAATTCAATGTAAAAGGGTATGCGTTAAAGTATTTTATTCATAAATACGATAGTATTAATTATCTTCTTTGATATCTGCTACAGTATTTATCAAAAGACAATATTTTTGAACAACCACGTGTTTGAAAGTAGGGAGATACGAAATTTTATTTGACTGCATCTAGTCAGAAAAAATAAACTCTGAGGTGGATTCAATTAAATATGATAACATTGTTTCTTTCCTTTCATAAATTATTAAATATTGATATTTAATTGTAGATGTCCAATCTGTCTGATTGCCATGCTACAATGAGATAAAAAAATTACTCAATTACATTATTATTTTTATTATTATTATTATTATTATTATTATTATTATTATTATTATTATTATTATTATTATTATTATTATTATTATTAGGACCGGGTCTTACTACCCGTTCGGGTTATACGCACTTACGCTAATGTGAAAAATGGTAGGGTGATTGTGAGATGAAATGAAGGACCTACAGTTTAACGTGGAATCCGAATCACGGTGGAGGCCTGGCATTCCTCACATTCACAAGATGTCTTGTCAGAGGTGAAGGAAGGGTTTGGTAATCAGATAAATCTTTGCTGGGACCGAGGATTGAACCCCAGCCATCGGCATAGAAGTCTGACACCTTACCCCTAGACCGCCAGGTCACCTCAATTACTTTAGATTTGGATTTAATTAATACCCTTTAACAACCAATTATTTATGCTGTGACACTCTTCTATAGTTTTACTAGCACCAACAAGTGAGAGTTCAAAGTAATTTGTGTAGATAAGTTATTGATTAATTTTCCAAAGAAATGTCAATTTTAAAACATGTTCTAATTATATCTCTATTTGAACATTGTATTTAGTTAGCTAACTTTGGTGTTTTTTTTAATCACAATTCAAACCAATAAAGGATTAATATTACAACTTAATTTAAGATTTAATTACTATTTCCTGTGGTTTATTTTATATACTAAAATTAACAAAGCTATTCTATAGATTCACCGTGTGGAGAACCGGGTACACCAGCTGGTATTTTATATTCTCTATCAAATCTGTCAAATGGGATTATGAGTAACATTATGACATAGTGTTAAAACAAAGTCGTCAGTCAACCAGTGAACGGCAACATTTGTTTACTATCAAAATTATTTACCTCAAACTAGGTCTGCATTAAATGCACTTTTATCATATTACAAGCTGGAAGCGTTTATATGTACATTTAATTAAATTTGATGTATTAATATTTAGAGTAAACTTTCAAACTCACAGTAGTGGTCACTTGGACCATGTCGAGCTCATTAAATTTGGTTTTCCGGTGACGGGGAGGCTGGGGTCCGAAATTTGATTTGGTGTACTGGGGGTAGTTTTTCTTAAATTGTATCACACTTTACCTTCACGCAGAGGGGGTATGTTTCCCCTAAATTTTACGTTAAGATTCATGATTAACTGTACCAATTGGTCCTTCAGGTTACATACATTATAATTGAAAAGGAACATAGTTTAAGCAACATAGATGTATTAATAGAAAAAACAATAGTTAAGAAAGCAATGGTTTACAATAATATAGTTAGAATTGCGTATGGATTTTGATCCAATCAGTTAGGCTTGAGAATTGAGATTGTGGCTACGTGGGCTGCGTAGTCGCCAGGCCACAGGTAGAAGTATTTCTAAATAGTAGAACAATTAAATAATTACTAATAGAAAAATATATGACAAGATGTACATGTAACTTTAAAACAGGCTGTGCTTGATAGGGCCTTCAAAATATTATCCATTAAACAGTTAGGATAACCAGCTGTTGATAACAGCAGTCGATGGCTAAGAAACAGGTGTCATCAAAAAGTACTATGGCTGGTCACATTCCCCTTTGGTACTGCCAGGGCATTCAATAGTACATACAATTCTAAAGGCAAGAGCTTTAAGAACAACACAAACCATAGAAATCGATCGAGAGGCAAAAGTAAAGAGTATTATTTGCGTGGACCCCACTATGACTCTAGTGCAGTTCCCTGGGTTGCGCACCGAAACTAACCGTGGAGTGGGGTTACTTTACAACTATACAAAAAAAAGTATTTAGAGTCATCTAGTGGCTAAACTATGAACTATGTAAGACTAGTTTTTAAGAATTTCAACCGGTAACTCTTGAATACACATTTTAAGGTAGGAATTTTTTTCTTGGCCATTTGTTGCTTCCATGTGAGCAGCCATTATTCAGAAACTGTAAGAAAGTGGAAACTGTAAGAAAGTGGAAACTTAAGTGCTCCAGACTTTTATTGCTACAGGTGCTTATTCAACTGATAACAAAGTAGGTTACTATTTTAATAGTGCCTAATAATCATATTACCTCTATTTTATAAGTTGTATGTAGCTATTATATGTTTACAATATGTTATAGCGAAAAAGAATACCATGTACACTTTTGAAGCCCATTTGGGGATATTTTACACTAGGTTGGTTTACATAGGAAATATTCACAGACTGGTTCCAAGTCCTGATGCTTCCGAGATTAAAAAAGATTGAAGAGAAGAAGGTAGCTATAGGGGACAATTTATCTTCACATGTAACAGATATTGTTTTGAAAAAGTGTTGGGAAAATGACATATATTTTGTTTGTTTGCCTCCAAACATCACCTATCATACTCAGCCGTTAGATGTGGCACTCCTCCATCCAATGAAAGCAGAATGAAAGACAATATTGGGCTCTTACAAGGAAAATGAGGCTGGTCTGCAGAGTTCTGTCTTGCAGAAACAACACTTTCCAAGTCTTTTGAAAAATATGATGGATGTGGTGTCTATCGATGCAGGTAGTAACTTGAATTCTGGGTTTAAAAAATGTGAAATTTTTGCTTGTGAAGTAAGTGATCTTCTAGGCATGTGAAAAAGACTCGATCGAAAAGAGTTTCAAAGAATTTTTGAATAACAAAAGATGCAATATTGTTGGGAATAGCAAAATTAAGAAAAGAAGAATCAATGTTAAGGCTGGAAAAAGCATAGCCCATGTAATTATGTCCAAGGATAATGTAGCAGGCCCAGCCAACCACAATAATGCTGATACAAATCAAGAACTGGGAAATGCAACAGACTCATCCAACAATAATGGGAATTCAAATGAAGAGGAAGTTAAGAGAAAACTAAAAAAACAAGAAAAAGAGAGTCCCAATTAGTTCTTCTTTTGAATTAGGGTCATAAATTGAAAACTTGTCCCTTCAAGAATAACCAAGTGAAAAGAGGAGATCGATGACTTATCGCCAGAAAAGGAAGAAGAACAAAACCAAAATTAAGAATGGTGGCAGCCTGTACAGAAAAAGAAAGGCAAATTTGTTGTTTTCACATATGGAGAGTTTTTCCTGGGAAGATTGAGTCATTCAATACCAGCACAGTAGTAATCTCCGCAATGCAAGGATAATTTAATTCTTGGAAGTGGCCAGTTCTATCAGACAAACTGCAGTACAGCTGGATGTATGTTTTGGGAGGATTATGTCCTCCAAAATTAAAAAATAAAAGAGGATGTTTAAGTGTTCCAGAACTTGATAAAATTTTGTTTTGATGAGTTTCACTTGATTTGCCAATCAACAGACATTTACAAAGAGGGATTTTTTTTATGGTTTTTTAAATTTTAATTCAAATTTTATTTGTAGTTTTTAGGTCCTACCTTTGTTTTTATAAATATTGTAATTGTTTTGGCAGTCATATGTATTGATAAAACGAAACTACTGTATCCTTTTTATAATGTAGATTTGTATCTTTAATTTAAGTTTAAGGTTATTAAAAATATATTTAATTTATATTGTGTAATGAGCACGTGTAAAATTGTTTCTAATATAGTTTCTGGTGTAAAGTTATACTAATGATTGTGTAACATTGCATCATATCCTTCTTTCCTATTCACTTCAAGGTAAATACTAGAGTGGTGCAAAGTATCCTCACCATATGAGGATACTTTGCACCATTTTTTATTGGTTAATAAAGTTATTTAAACTTCACTAACAAGGAATCAACTCTTAAAAACTTAAATTTGGACATCTTTGACAGTCAAACAAAAATTAAATAATTTCAAAACTTAATTACACACAATATATCTTAATCTCTAAAAAAAAACCCACCCTAAATGTTGGTGCAAAGTAACCCCATCTTACGGTACTGCACGGGAAACTTGATTACCTGACCAACCCAAAACACTGATTTCTATCAACTGAATTGTAATAAGGTAAACCAACAGACAACCTGGGGGTAGCCATCGATAAATTGAACTGATGCTCATACCATACAAGGCGTCATGACAAATTCTGATTCAAAAATATGTAAAAGGAACTAGTGGAATTTTATAAGTCTCTAATTAAGACATAATAACTTTCTACGCCGGAGGCTAATAGTGTAAAGACATAAAGGTATATACGTATATATCAACATAGTCTACAGGACTGCATTACAATATTTGAAAAACAAGCAATAAAGAGACTCGTCCCGCATTTTAAAGGACACAATATTTAATCAATAAAACAAAGTATTGAGTTAGCAAGTCAACAAGACTTTAAGTTGATTAACGGTCAACTAGACCTACTATCATTATTATTATTATTATTATTAGCACCGCGTCTTACTACCCGTTCGGGTTATACGCACTTACGCTAATGTGCAAATGGTAGGGTGATTGTGAGATGAAATGAAGGACCTACAGTTTAACGTGGAATCCGAGCCATGGTGGAGGCCTGGCATGCCCCACATTCACAAGATGTCTTGTCAGAGGTGAAGGAAGGGTTTGGTAATCAGATAAATCTTTGCCGGGACCGGGGATTGAACCCCGGCCGCCAGCATAGAAGTCTGACACCTTACCCCTAGACCACCAGGTCACCACCTACTATCAATTCGAAAGAAAATCGTCTCCGTCATTATACAAAAAAACTAAAAGCGTGCAAACAGCTATATCTCATCTTTATAACAAAATATTATTCTAAGTTATAAGGACTCGTTGATTACTGTGGAATACTTAATACATCGAAGTCTGTGGTTCCATCCATAGCTGCGGTGAATCCCACGGCCTAGACTTCATAGGTGGTGTTTGAAAATCGTCATCCTGTCTAAGGTGGCGGTGAATCCGACGCCTCAATCTTCATAGTCGACGTGACGAAACTGGAGTCCTTCCTTCAATGCAGAGATACAGTAAATGGCTATATTGTGAGCTGGGACACGGGCCTTTATATAGTTCCCAACCTAATACGAATGGAAGAAAGCAGAAAGGATAATAAACACAAGAACATAGAAAGGAAAACTACCGACGAAGGCGGGCAGAAAGAGAGAAGTAACAAGAAAAATTCACTCGTGGGGAGAGGAAGGAAGAAGCTTCCTTGGTTTACCACCAGGGTCGTTGATCAGCAGCAGGTCTTTGCGTTGATGCTCATACGCATTTCTTCTCTTAACAGATATAGTTATGATAGCATGTGTTTCGACTATCATTGAATAGTTTTATTAAGCTACACATGTGGGAGAATCGAATCAACAGACATCCTGAAGATGTGAGTACTCACCAAGGCATATTATATGGAAATATATCTGTTTTAACTATGTTATTCAGGATCCATTATTATTTTAATAAGAATTGGTGATATAGATGTAGTTTACTATATTTTCTTGTTAACGGCATGGCTAATTAAAAGCTTTATAGTCGGTCAGGGTGGAGAATTAACCTGTAAAAAGTGTCTAAGTATATAAAAAAAATCTTCCGTTAATAGTTACCCTAACCGAAAAAGGAAGTGACCAAATTAAATTTACTAGGAAAATAGACCCTTCATTATTGTTATTTTTATCATTACTTTTCACATGAGGTTTTTTCACCCAATCATAACAATCCGGGCAATACACATACATTAATTAAGGTGAGAGTGTAGGGGGTGTCATAAAAGGCCAGTGATTTTTTCCAATTTATACATCAAGATTTTTTGTTGGTCTTTTGTAGAAACATAGCGATTAATTTTTTTTAGCATGGTGACCTTAACCCGTTTTTTAGTACCGCAAAGATTGTCCTGGAATTTAATAACACATCTCTTTTCTATTCCTTCTAAATTTTGTCATCTAATGCTTCTATGCTCATGACAAATATTCAACAACTGTTGATATTGGCATATAAAGAACATAATATTTTATTTTTCTCTTGGAAAAACATTTTAATTATTTGGTCAAAAAAAAAAGTCTTGCCATCAAACTGAACAAACATTTTACTTTTCTGGCATCCCCTACACTATTACTCTAAGCAAGTAGAAATATAGAATTTTAGAATATATATTTCCGCATTTGCATGTTGATAAAGACTGGAAAATAATTTAGTTAGAAACACACCCAGTATACACCAACTGGGATTCAAAACCCAACCTACTCTTCAATATCAATACATTCTAGCACAATAATGACGCATTAGACCATGTGACAACTGATGCGAGTATTCACATTGTACAGGGTGTCACTGCACTGGGTTTATATGTGGAGCTATAACAAGTTGTTTTTTGTCAACAGGATGGGTGATGACACACCTATGATCAAGTTGTCTCCCCGCTGAATTGTAAGTTTCCCATTGAACATTAACAAAAAATTTTATTAGAATATTTTCCCATAGCTATTTTATGTAGTCACCTCCACTAAAATAATTGTATCGTATCGGATTAGTGCAAGATAGTCTCAATATATTTGCCTCTATCTTTATGACCACCCATTACAGGATAAAGACGGTGTCAATCGATTATTACCAACGGAAGATTTGGCTAAGATAATAAAAGCTTATCTATGAGCTATGAGGTCAACTCGATTCCAGCCCACATATTTATCTAACAAGTCTCTGAGCTAGGAAGCCAGGGTTCAACTCCAACCCACTTATTAATCTAACAAGTATCTGGTCTGAGAGGTCAGGGTTCAACTCCAACCAACATATTAATCTAACACGTATCTGATCTTTGTGACCAGGGTTCAAATCCAACCCACATATTAATCTAACAAGTATCTGATCTTTGAGGCCAGGGTTCAACTCAAACCCACATATTAATCTAACAAGTAATCTGATCTTAGAGGCCAGGGTTCAACTACAGCCCACTTATTAATCTAACAAGTCTTTGAGTTGGGAGGCCAGGGTTAAACCCCAACCCACATATTTACATACTACTTTGAGTATTTGAGTCGTAGATTCATATCGAAACATGGATTTTCGTGCTAGTTGTACTGATCTTACCTAGCATCTATGCTTAATGTCCAAATAAAAAACCTATATCTCTCCTTATTAGGATTATGTTAGGCTGTAAAAATAATCTCAACATAGTATCTGTGAGATATTATAGATGGATATAGGTTCAGTGGTCTTGGTGCCAAGGTCTAACTCAGGGCAATCATAGACGAAGTGCTTGGGTAGAGGGTGGGAGTAACCCTTCTAATATCACAGATAGTATTATTAAAGGTGCCCACTCATTTGCGGATATTGGAGAAGAAGTGATGGGCCGGCTAGGACTGAATTTGGTTATCTAAAACCTGCACACATTAGATCAGTTTGATAACTGAATGCTAAATTATCTCAGTTAATGGCCTACAGGTAATCAAAGTATTCACTATACACACAATTTGTCCTAGGATTCGTAGGTAAGTATCAGCCTCAAGTTATCAGTATAATCTGAAAAACTGTGTGTTTGTGGAGAAATGGACCTCTGTTGGAAAAAAATATGCTCATTGTTGATAATTACACAAAAAAGGGGTGGAAAGGTTTTTTTTGGGTTAAATAGTGGTTTCAAAAAAGGAATACTTTATCACACATGATACTTAGTTATAAGGGAACATAAATTTTCAAGCAATGAAGATATAAAAAACTATTTACGTATGAGCGAGTAATCATTTCAAATGTTGCTAAGTTTAGTAGAACCGTTAGTAAGAAAGCAAAACAAAATGAGTGAGAAGTTCTATTAGCGCTGAAGAAAGATTGATTGCTACTTTAAGTTTTTTAGCAACAGGACGAAGTTTGGAAAAGCAGACCCGAATTGTGCCAAATATTTGACCACCTTTCCTTTATACCTTAGGTCTCTATTCGCGTAGCACTTATCTTTAACTTTCCATTAAGACATGTAATTGATATATATTAATAAATTTCCTTAAAAATTCTGTGTTTTTCCCTGACATCGTGAAGACAATTATTTGTCTAGCCAAAAGTTCTGGGTTTCGTTAATTAACTGAGTAAAATTACTACACAAATGCAGTTTTCTGCTTCGATCTGTTATTTGCAGGCTAGGACTTGCCTCGGAACTGCGTGTGTGTGGTGAACTCAACCCACAGACAAGAAACTTGGCGGATTATTATCGTTCTCGATAAATCTATGCAACGAATATCTTAAAACAGCACACACAAGCAGTTTTCAGTTTCAATGAATGGCCGGCAGGTCGTGACTTCTCTGATAACTGCGAGTGAGTGGTGATTAATAGCTTTCAGTCCGTGGATCGTAAGGTCTCTTTGAAAATTACTAGTCAGTGGGCACCTTTAATAATACATATAAGTTTTAAATTATTTTTCAATGCCCAGGCTAGAAGCCTATAGGAGTCTTATAATATTCATACCACTATAACATACAAAAACCACAGCTATATATCTAAAATGTATATTGTTTAAAGAACTATTGATTTCATAACATCTTTAATATAGCTTGTTGTGAAACTGTATTAAGGTGCGGCCAAAGGGAGCGAAGTGTTTTTACAGTTTTTATAGAATTGATTCTTTTTAGCCAAAATAAATCAAATACTTCTCCAGTAGCAACGTTGAACTTAGTTTTATGCTCATGCTAATATCAACAGATCTTGACTATATTTCAAGGGTGCCCTGGAATTTTGTCAAAACTTTTTAAATAAAGAAAATAAATTTTGACAAAATTCCAGGACACTCTTGACAGATATTCAAGATCTGTTGATATTAGCATGTGCAGAAAACTAAACTCTATGTTGCTACGGGAGAAATATTTTATTTATTTTGGCCAAAAAAATGTAATGCAACAAAAACTGTAAAATTACTCGCGCTCCCTTCTGCCACCCCAAAAGTGCCACAGAACAATTCAGACCAAACCACACTCCAATAAAAAAATAATATACCTGGTTACAAACTTGGCTGAACAACTAGAGCGTCTGCAAATATGTGCTCAGCATGGCTGCGAGAGAGAGGGAGACAGTGACATTCATCTTTCTCTCTTCCCTGAGGAAATCATAACTATTGGTAAATGGATGCCAATTTGTGAAACTGAAGTGTGGACCGTTGAAAGTAAAATTCACGACTTGTCATCTTGAGCCAGCATTATGTCAGGTAGTTTTAATAGTTTAGGTGTTCAAATAGTTTTGGGCGTTCAAAACGTACCTTAAATGAAACACAGCCTGGATATATTTCCATTCACTAATAGAATAAATTTTTATAGAATACAAATTACAAAATTAAGAAAATGAAGTTTGCGATAAAAGCCTAGGATTAACTTTTGTAGCTATTCCATTAAAAAAACTATATTTTTTCAAAGCATCTCACATACCGTTCAGATTAATCGCACATACATTAATTACGTTAGTGTGAGAGTAAGCTATATTTAGGAGGAAACGTACCCGTGTTTGTGTGGAGGAAAAGAGGGAAATCATTTAAATAAATTTAATCATAATTTCCAACTTTAGGTTTATGTTTATTTTTTAGGTTTATAATTTTAATCTATACTTAGCCTTTCCACTCATTCCAATATTCCTTTTGTTTAAGAATTTGATAATAAAATTAGAAGCTTAAGGCCATTTGATATCGATTAAGGTCGGGCAAAGAGACAAAAACTTTTATTAGGTTACAATTTATAGATATTAACAATACATTTAAATTTTGTAATATTGTAGAGTTTTGTAAGGGAAAAAGAAATGTACCAACAATATATTAATTTATTTTTTAATTGTAAATTTTCCAAATAAGAACTAAATAAAATTGTATCCACCAAGTGTTGGGTAAGTGTTAGGCTTTATATTTTACCTTAAATCTAAGTCAAATGCAAATATTATAATTGTGTATTTTTAAAGAAGAAATTTTGTTATAAATAAAATAAATTATAGGTATAGATTTTAAAATTAACTAAAAGAGTTCAATAACTTCTCAAACAATAAAACATCAACATTTTCAAGCTAATCTTAATAAATACAATTTTTCCACCGTCTCGTCCATAAGAATACCGAAACTGAGCCAGAATGCCTGGTAACCTCTTACATTATAGTTATACTAAAGCTCTCATAAGAATCGCTGTTGGACTTCAAAATTAAAAGTTTACCCTACTATTTTTAGTATTATCTAAGATACAAAAGCAGATGGATGCCATTGCAAATAATAACATTAACGTAATAAAGGTGTTCTCATGCGAAATAAATGTGGTAAAGGTGTATTCGTGTTTGATTTGATATTTAAAAACAACTTTTATCATTATATTTTGCCAAACATATATTTTAAATCCTTAAATTTACTCAGGGATAAATATTACCATCAAGTAGCCAAGTGTGTGTTATTTAATGGTGCTCAATTGTGTTGACTAGGTAAAATAGCTGTACAATAATAGCAGGTGAAATTTGGGTATCAGTCTCATTAAAGGAAAATAATGTTATTTTAACCTCGGTGATTTATTAATATTGTTAATGAGCCTTAAATACAAACGTCACATTGATAGGCAGTTCTTAGTTGTAACGCTTTTAACATTAATGTTTTCAAAAAAATATCGAGATGTTGATTTTCCCATCCAAATTTCAGGAACATTCAATTTCCCAAATTTTGTCTCGAAGTTTGGAATCCCTAACAGGCCTAATTTTATTAGTATCTTATATAAATTGTTATAAGACTCTCGTCTCCTATGTTTTGTTACAAACATAATAACTCTACAGAGGATCAGTGTTTTTGTTTCGCTTGTTGTTTACTACCCTGGCATACAAATACACTTCATTATTTACTTTTAATTGGAACGTTCATTTTCCCATGTAAGTATTAGTATGTCCAGATATGAAACAATTTGCCTTAATATTTCTGACTGAACAGTACTTAAGTTTGCATGTATTTTTAGATTTTATCTCGTTTATGTTTCAATGGAAAACCCCAATGCCGGAGAGAGGGTTGGCTAACTTGAAATTTTCAAAGGACGGGAAATGCAAGGCATTATTTGCATCAGCGGTACAGTCACGTTTATTTTGTTAGTTGAGTAGATAGTTGGCAGTTGAAATTGTATATCTTGGGTTAGATAAAATACCTATTCGTACTATCTCTAAGTGAGCAGAATGCTGAAGGTCAAATAATCACAACTCTACCATTTACTGCAGTTAGTTAACGAGTTCGGTGAAAGGGTCCTTTCCACGGATGGGAAAGTATTATTTTATAAATTGTGCAAAACATCAGTTTCAGCATAAAAAATGTTTTCTTTTACTCAGCATATAAATCGTGAGAATCACAAGCGTGCTTTAGAACGGGCAGCAACACATAAATTAACTCAACGATTGCTGTTCCAAAGTGGATCAACTTCTAAAACCAAATCATCTCCTTTCAATCAAGAGTGGTGTGAAGTGATGCTCTCAGCCAAAATTTCGCTCAGAAAACTAAATATTCCTTAATTTCACGAGTTCTTAGAAGAACACACGAATCATTCTACTCCTATTGAATCTACTCTGCGTAAAAGCTATGTTACTCAGTGCTATGAGAAAGTTATAGATAAAATACGAACCAGTGTACGTGGGGAAAAAAAGTTTATCAATTGGATTCTAAATGTATTATTTGATTTATTTAAAGTATCTTTTGTATTTTTGAAGATTTAAAAATACAGTTTTTAGGTACAACTTTTTAGTTTTAAGGGAATTTTGTTATTTTTGAGAGCATTAGTACACAATTTTAATTTTCTTTAAGGGCATCATCTTCCGGGTCCTGATAATAACCATTGGAATTTCCGTTGTTTTTTTTGTCACTGTCATTAAACTAAAATAAAAGAATAAAAAACCAGTTGTACATTTTCCCACTCAATATGTGGTAAAATACAAGCACAAAAAGTTTGTTCAATTTTCTTTTACTATTCTTTAAATATTTTTTTATTTCTTTAAGCTATTTATCCAAATGACAAAGATGTGAAATAGTAATTGTTATTTTTAATTTAAATAGTAATTTTAAAAATAATTACTTATTTTAATTAACTATTAAATAGGTTTTGTCATAAAACTGTTATGATTAGTAATTTTAATTTGTGTCAAAGCTTTGAGTGGAAAAAAGATGAGATTCTGTCACTTTAATGAATGATAATTAGCAAGCTAATTAGAAAATGTCACTCTGATATTTTGGGATTGAACTAGACCTACAATTGCCTAATAACAACGATTTGAATAAAAGTTGTGAGTAAATTTCCTCTCCCTCCCTCCCCCTCGGAAACTATGGAAGCTGGAATATTATCCTTTTTACACTCACCCGTCCAAAAAATAGTATGTCAGCTAGGTAAAACCTAAAAATATGTGTGGAAATTAAAACTTACCTCATAAATGTAGCATCCTTCCATTCTAGAGTCTACTCAACAAATGGTCCTAGATAGGGTTTGGTCCGGGCAAAAATGAACAAAAGTACTTCTGCCCTTTCCTGGAGGCGGCACCCGGACACAGTCCTGACACGTGACAGGGATTTATGCACAGACGTATTCATTTCTGTTGTATTAATCATGAACCGGGTGACGTACAATACGTCAGCTGGCCCACATATGGCCCTGATATGTGTGGATAGACCATATAGATGTATACAAACAAAAATATGTAAAGTATTTCGGCATTTTGGATGAAATAAGGAGAATAGGTAAAGGAGCAACTGAAACTCGAAGTATTTGATAAACAAATAAATGTATATCATTTTAATTTATAATTTTGTTGGCACTATTATTTACCACCACATTAGCTGTAAAATTTGTCAGGAAATGGCGAATTAAAAAATTACTCAATTATTGATAACTACATATTTATTCTAGAGTATAATATACATTCCAAAGCACATTTAAAAACATATTTTGTTAACTAAAGAAGTGCATGCATGGGAAACTAAATAAAGCATAGGCATTTAAACTATAGAAATAAGAATTCAATTAATTAAAAAAGGTTTTGACTCTGATTTCTAATATTTTAGGAGTTTAACCAAAGTCTTAAAATACAAAGTCCTAGTTATGATACACTATCAGCTAGTGATACCCTTTTTCCTGGTATGTAGAGGTTTTATCTGCATTCTGCGGCTTTATACTGCCAGGAGAAAGCACCCTCATAATTAACATATCCTTACAGCTAGTACCTAGACTTTTGGCCATTTGAGATATTAAATAACCTGTCATAGAAAAATTGTAGTACTATTAAATATAAAAAAACTTTTATATCAAATATATCTGTATGAAACCAATATTTTCTGAGATATCGGCAAATATATTAATACTATTTTGTGAGCTTTAGTTGTACACAGGTACTAATTAAGTTTTAAAGTAATAATTCTTTTATGCCATAGATTATAGAGTACGTAAATAAGAAAGTGTCTCAAAAAGTTTATGTTCTTTATCCTTTAAACTTTTAGGGGAAATGTTTGTGCAAAAATGATCTCTCTCTATCAATTTAGACTCAATAATCAATATTAATTTTTTTTATTGGTCAAAATTTATAAATGATGAATTTAAAAGCTATGTGATAACCCTAAGATGTGCAACTTCTAATAAAATGTCAAAATTTTTAACCAAAAGTCGAAATTTTATTACGAAGTGTTGACCCTGGTGGACTCAACATTGATCTTTTTTATTGGTCCAAATGTACAAATGAGGATTTAATTCTATAAAAATAAAATTATAAATTTTAAAACCGGGAGTCAACAAATGTTTTACGCAAGTATAATGCCATTTTACTTGGGTTTACTAGTGTATATTATTTAGTTTCACATATATTACGAGTTTTGAGTAAATATCTCCATTTTTAAACAATATAGCGAGAAAGTTCATGCGAAGTTCCGTGCCATTTATTGTTGTTCGGTGACAACCACATCTCTCCAAATTGTCGAGTTCAGCAAATTATGATCTCCATCATCCAGGAATTATTTCTCCTGTTTCACTATTTAGTTCATCGACGGCCTTTATGTACTATGTAGGTTCATATTGAAGTAATCGCCAACTAACTGTGAAGAGCACAGGAACAACTGAATATTTTATTTACTGTTTCTAGCGCGACACATAGATTTCAGTCAAAAGCACGAAACATATTTTCTAAGATCCCAAATACATTTTCAATTCTTCTTCTGGCTCAGCTTAAGCAATAAATGAACAACCTACATTCTTGTATAAGAGGTCTGTTGTGGGCTGTATAGACTTTCATTAAGTAACGTTAATGAAAAGGCATCATCGCTAACAAAGCATTCTCCATCAGGTAATAAGCCATTATCCAAGGGCCCTTCAATGCGAGAAGTTTTGGAAAAAGCTTCCATTTGATACTGAACCTTTATTACCAACTTCAAAGTAGGTGATACAGAACTAGAGATCTACAACTACCACTAGTATAACACTACTTGAGACTCTCTAGTTGTGTCATTCACTTACACCATTTAAATCGTTTATAAGCAAATGCTCACCATCTATAGCTCAACAACAAAATGGAAAATTCCACCTGTCAAAAAACATCAATGATAATTTGCTATTCTTCAAGAGTTTCTGGAACCTGAAAAAAAAGGGAGAGAAAAATCAATTTAAAATACTTGTGAGTTAACTATCATAGTATCTACTTAAGTTCTGGTTATTTTTTAGTTTTCTTTTTTGGTTTTTATCTGTATTTACAGATCCCACCAATTGAGAAGCACAAAGCTGATCTCGATGACCTATCTGTCTTCGATTTTTCATTATATTGGCTTCACAAAGCACGGGCGAGGTTTCAGAAACAGTGCTTGCTGAAGATCGGATGGCTGAGTAGTACGGACAACATACGAAGGGCACAAATCATAGTACACCATCAATGCATCAACCAGATGCTACTAAACTCTCTGACAAGTGTTGGAAAACAGAGGGGAGCCAAAAGACACCGTAATGACATTCCAGTATCACGAACTTTGCAATTGAGCACAATTATAAACAAGCCTTAACCAATTGTACTTGAAAATGAAGAATTTGGCATCTATGTTACTTCAACACTAAACAAGTGAAAAATTACGATACAATTCTGGTTCAAAATTAAGTTAAAAATCGGTGTGCACAGTAAAGTCTAGCTATCATGTTGACACTTTCTCCGCGTTATACATCTCCCAGTCCCTTGTCTTGTACTCCTTCAGCCTAACAATCATTATTATGATCCACCTCAAGTAGCATATACCCAATCGAAACACTCACCACCGAACCACCTGCAATGTTTGGAATAGTGACCTGCTGCAATGACGCGACTTACTAATTTTCCTTCAAACAAATTTAATAAGAGTGTAGTTCATCCAATCAATCATAATATGCATACAAGATAGGTAGGAGAGCTAAGTGATATACTCTAACAAGCGTGGCTATTGTAATTTAAACAGAAATTTACTACTTTTGCTAAATTCTTTTAAAAAATAGATTCGATTAGAATATATTTGAGTTTAACAGTCCATATGGTCTGGAAATAATTTTATCCCATATGCATATTTTATGCCGTCATAGATGACATCTTGCATACTTCTGGTACTAGCTTGGAAATAACTTCCTTTGAAACCTTAAACAAATTTTGAAGAGTGCGGTAGCTATTTCCAGTGGATACAATTCATTTTCATCTCCATCATAATCCCTGGTGGTATTGAATCCCTCATTTTGGTATCTTCGCTTTGAATTTTGGGTTAAACCATAACCAGAAGTGCATTGACATTTTCAGAGGTAGTTCTTAAACACATCCTGAATCCTCTATGTCCTCGTTTGAAAGATATTCGAGGAGAAGCGCAGATGCCCCATAGGTTTAATCTCCTGCTGATTTAGTCCCGCGTCCATAGTCTTTCAGGCCTGTTTTGTTATTACTCATTTTCATATTTTAATTCATCCCACAAACAAATCTTGACACGTTTTAAGCCTGGTTGAAATACTGCACTTCAATGTTTTACGCCTACCATTTTCTGAGAAGCGGAACATTCTACTGTACTTTTTTAAGTTTTTTTAAACGTAATCTACCATAAATAGACGAGCTACTCTATAATTGTAACCTTTGCTTAAGTGATCAAATTAATGAGTAAGCAAATGAGTCAATTAATAAATGAGTGAGTGTTCGAGGAAGAAAGTAAGTGATCAAATGAGTGAATGTACTACTGGGAGAGTAAGTGAGTGAGTGAGTGACTAAATGAGTTATTGAGAAAGTGAATCAATGAGTGAATGAGTATTAATAAAGGGATAGAATGATTGAATGAGTTAGTGAGAGAGTCAGCTAATGAATGAGGGGTGAGTGAGTGAGCTATAGAATGGATTATTGAGTGTTTGAGTGAGTGAGTAGACCAAGGAGTAAGTGAGTGAACGGTGAAAATATGTGAAAATAGAGAAAGAGATGAAGATAGAGGCTACCGCCCCCCTCTATGTCCACAGTTATCAAATAAAGTCGCGCCATTTCCCGACACGTTTATTAGTTTTTTTTTCAATTGAAATAAAAGTTTATATTTATAAACTTCAGTCTCGGACCAATGGGATTAGGAGGGAGAAGGAACAAGGGCCTAAAGAGGAATATGACTAAACACAACATATTATACAGTTAGTTGTAACTGAACTGAATACATAATTCACCCACACCCCACCCCCTGTAACGTTTCGAGCGCAGTTTAACTGGACACTGGAATAACTTCTTGTGTTACAATTGCTATAATTTAAATAATTACTAGAATGTTTGCTGACTCTTAATTTATTCCTCCCGTGGGATATAAATTCTATTATCTGATATATTTTTGGCATTATATAGGTTCACTGTCATGCATTTCATTGTTAGGTCAGTGTTCTCACTCTCCGAAAGATGGTAAAAATAACTAACCTTCTGGATCTAAATGGTGACTTGTTCTTTATTTCCTCTAGTACATTCAAACTCATACCAACATTATTTTTTTTTAAATTTAATGCAGGCGATAAATTTACGAGTTAGAATTTAGCGCTTTGAAAACAACAAATTTGAATGTGCGTGTGTTATATTTTTTCCCTCAGCCGATGATAATGAAGAGTAAGTTAATTAGACCAAAATTAGATACATCCCCATGTCCATCCCTACCCCTCTCCGTCCTCTTTCCTCCCTCATACTTGGTTATTTGTCAAGTCACTCTACTATTCAACGAGTGTTTGTTTGAAAATTGTAACATTATTTAATATTATAATTAACTTTAGGCAATTTTTGTAAGAATTACGTCAGTTATATAATTTATGGTTGCCAAAGTTTGAGGTAAACTCATCTAAACAAGTATTTATATTTTATTAAAAGAGATAATTCAATAATTTACCAACAGCATAACATATAACTGTATTAACAAGTAATAATAACAAGCTAATTGATATGAATAGTTGACTCTAAGTACAGAGAACTAAATTCAGTATTACTATTGAAATAATATAAGCAACTTAAAGGTCACTTAGTCCCTAAACAATGAAGAAAGTATTTTTGATTGTTTGAAAAATCATTATTTTGGTTTAATTTGCTGATTTATTTTCTATCTCCGTAACACTTCCTATCAAGTACAGTATATAATAAATACACTCCAAATGATGCATGTTTAATTATTTTGAAAGTGTTTTTTTTCGGTGACTAGCACAAATTTCTCCTGAGTAATTACCATGGCTCAACTTTAGAAATGTGTATAACCCGAATGGGATAAAAAAAACTTTAGAAAGATAACAAATCGTTTATAAGCCAATGACGAGTTTAAATAACTAACTTAGTCTTTAGTGATTTTGCTACTGTTTAGTAAAGCTAATGAAACCATAAAGTAAACGATTGCTAGGATATACTTAACAATAAACTCAATGATTTTCTCACACAGCTCACAGCACACACACACACACACACACACACACACACCACACCACACACACACACACACACACACACACAGGATCATATTTGCTAATATATATCACCTTGCTAAACCTCTGTAGTTGAAATTTATATGATGAATATCAACCATAACGACAATTTTTTTTACAGCTTGTCCTTTATTTATAAAGTGTCGTTCTCTTCAAAGTGACATATGTGGCTATCTCTATGAGAACTTCCAATTAATTATAAATGGCCTGGGACCAGTTCCAACGAAAATAGCACTAGCTATATTTCATGCTATGATATGTCATGAGATTTACTTATATTTATGTTCTCAACATTTGTCAGTCTAATCATACAGCCACACATATGAGCTGATTAGCGAGAGCTAGGAAAAAAACCAATTACATGGTTCTTTGTGGGTGTATTTGGCACTCTGGGAGGGTAACCTTACATAAATGTCTGTACATATCTGTAGCCATAGTGTTATCCCTTTACTTTCTAAGGATAGAATTCTGACGTATTCGGCCATTTTGTAAGAGTCTCTTCAATAAAATGTTGAACTAATTTACTAATTTCATCCAAATTGTATGAGCAAAATGGTAGTCTATATACACGTTTACTATTTTTTTAAAGCACGGCGTCTTACTATCCGTTTGGGTTATACGTCTATGAACTGATTACGCTAATGTTTTAAGGTATACGAAAGGTTATATTTATAATAAGTGTACATGAATTATCGTGGAGAACTATTATTTTTTTAAACCAGCCTCAGTAAACCCAACCGAGATTCTAACCTCGATTTTACCGTCATTGGCAGTCTAATCTGCTGCGAGATTAACCCACCTTAGTGGAGTATTTAACTAACATGCTAGTTTCATGTCAAGCTAGACTGCCAAGGACGGGGTGATCGAGGTTTGAATTTCAGTCGGGTCAATTTGTTTTTTCATAAATGGTTTTCCATTCTCCCTCCACGCAAATGCGGGTTCACGTAATCTAAATTCAACCTTCCCAATTACCTATCCAGTAGCGAAATTAGTTGCTAAGCGTATAACCCGAACAGGTAGTAAGAAGCGATGCTAAATAAAATAAAAATACTGCGAGATTAGTGCCTTAGACTATGCAACTACTGAAGTGGGCCGCACTTTCTGTTTATTTACTATCTTCTCCTACAATAAAATATCCTTAACTACCTGACAGTTTTGGATCCAATTCAATGTTCTGTACCATCACCGTCTGCCATTAAATAAAATTGTCAATTAGAGCTCTAAGATCTCCCTCTAAGACTTTGCTTAAAGAGATCAGATATTTTGATTGGTAAATGTATACATTGCATTGAAACATTGAAAATAAAATGGTAAATTGTAAACAATTATTAAACTTAAACTGTAATAAACTTCAAAATAAAGTGTATGTAAAAAAGTTAGTAGTGTAGTATTTTACCTTGATTTTAGCAACAATTACATAGTCATATAGCCCTAAAGGGTAGTAATACCAGGTGCTAAAAATGTATATATATATATATATATATATATATATATATATATATAT
>CABFVX010000930.1:149291-208413 GCA_902151425.1 Timema shepardi
AATAAGAACCCAACTTTGTTATTACAATAAGTATCCAACTCCCTTCGTACAATAAGTATCCAACTCCCTTCGTACAATAAGTATCCAACTCCCTTCGTACAATAAGAACCCAACTTTGTTATTACAATAAGTTCATGACTAAAGTCCTAACGAAATGGTGACCAGAAAGGAGGTTTTAAAGTCATGGTTTTCATGTTACTTCCAAAAGATGTAGAGAATAGCATTGGATTTATTCAGATGCTACCTCTCCATATTAATAAAGCAAAGCTAAATTAGGAAAAAGCGTTTATAAAATACAAACACATTATGTTTGTTCAAGATTTATAATATTCTACTATATTATTACTAGTATTTTATGAATATTGATATTATTACTACAAATTATAGCTAAACATCACAGGACTTGGCGTATTAATTCATTAAAGCAATTTCAATAACCTTCTTAGCTTTCAGATACTTTCTTACAAGTACAACTCTTGGTGCCATTGTTGGATTTTAGGGTGAGTCATCCTGTAAGTGTATATATGGTTAAGACTTAGAAACTCACTATAATAAAAGGTGAAAGGCTGGATAAACGTAAGAATTACTAGAAAAAATAATAAAAATTAATCTTAAGTTAATAATGCTTACATTTAACTAATGAGAAACACGTTAACAAACGATACAACACGCATGAGATAAGTGAGATAAAAAATGAATAAATTGATAGATTAAAATAAATCAATGATAAAAATAGAAAGTAAGTCAATTGGTGACCATCAGTCAAAATAAACACATACACAACATGTTAAAATAATTAATATCAGCATCGAAAACTTATATGAGTGCACACATTTACGATCCATATAAAGGAGATAGTTGTTAAATGTAATCAAATTTTGAGAGAATAGTGTCTTTTAATTTGCAAACATATTATGATAAAAGTTTTAGAGCGAAAAGCAATGATAAATGAGAATCCAAGTCTTAATGTTGTTCAGTCCCATACTCCTTGGGTTAGGTAATCAGAGTTTAAAAAACCCGATTAAATTCTGGCCGACATGTTTCGGTATAAAATACCATATTCATGGCCCTGCAAAATGAAATTAAATTAATTAAAGACTATTAGAAAAACTTATGAGTGAAAACTGGATAACAAACGTGAAAAAGGGGGAGGACATAAAGGTAAACAAACTGCTGCTGCTGTAAGTTTAGGGTCAACGCAGCCCTTTGTATAAAAAGTGTACACTAGTGAAGAAACAATTAAAGTAAGAGCTATCCTCTCCCCCTCCTCAAGCCTTCATACCGCTGCCCTCGGCCAAAGCACGTCCTTTGTGGAACGTGTTCTATCTGCCCCCGATATCCCTCCTCCCTTATAGTGCCCGTGTAAGGCGGGAGGCATCGCTTCCAGGCTCAATCCTCATCACAACCAAGACTTAATCTCCTATTCTCCAGGAACCGTCTCTAAGATCCGGTTCAAGCGCTCCAACTTCTTACTGAGGGGCAAGGGGGATAAACTCCCCTTAATTCTTCTCTCCATCCCCTCGTCATTATTTTTCACTTCAAGTGCAAAATCACGCGATCAAGGGCGAGAGGGTGGAACCCCAAAAGAAGAAGTTGAGAGAAAACCTGACATTTTGAAAGAGGCCGCGAACATTTTTACTCTATAAGTTCTAGAGGAAGTATAGTTTTTTGAACTGAAATGAATTAAAGGAATAAATTAAGGTGATTGGTCTTGAAGAAGGAAGTGAAGAAAAATGATTGTGAAGAAAAGGTTAATTTTTTTCCCCAAACCAAAATGTTTATAACTACTGAAATTGTTTATTTTTATAATTTCTAAGAGGTGTTTTGCCAGGATTATGATATAAATTGTTGGATAGTGTTTATTTCCCGGTAAAAGACTCTCACGTTTCAGCCACATCATTTGATGGTCCACGTGGTAATACAAGCCATAACAATCTCTACAATGTGGTGACCTCTAGTTTGTATTACCAATGCTCTACCGTTAGGCTTACCCCATCAGTCACCTTTACACCACTTGTGATTTATGATGCTGAGACTAGCCAGTGATGTCATCATCATGGTCAATCTAGTAGTTTACCTACCTATCAAATAAGTTAAGCTATTAACATATGTTTATTCAATGTTATTGGTGTGTTTGTGGAGATATTTTTACTGAACCAAATCAATACCTCATGAGGACAAATGAGGAACAAGTACTGGCTGTGACCTATATAAAAAACTGAGATTAACGGTTCATTGTGCTGACCATGTGACACCCTATACCCGCAGAAATTGGCACACTACTCACCAACAAATGGTGGCCACGTGTTCGGTATGGCTCGATTGCGGGCTGGCGCCAGGGATATCTTTTTATAAGAGTATATTTAAATAATTATTTCCGTCTCTAGAAAATGACATCTGAATAACATGATAAGAATTTATATTCCAATATTGGTGGGACAGGTTGCTATAATCGGCTAGTAGATAGCATATCTATTGCCCTAATTGTCTTGTAAATGGACCTAACAGCTGGAAAAAGTTAATACATTTACAAGTCATGTGATCCTAAGATGTAGTTTTTGATAGATATATATTTTCAATGCCTACAAAATTACACTTGTAATACATTACATTGTTATCAATGGTGACTGCAAAAAATATGATCTGATTTTCTAAAAGGCAATACTACTGTCCATTCGTAATAATATAAAATAATACATTTGGTACCAAATTCATGGAGGTACATTTATTTATTTTTAATATTACTAGGTGCTCTGTCCTACGACAGAGCCATTTCTTTTGTCACTAATTTTAGACCGCCAATTAGCTCTGCCCTCTACCTCCTCCTTCAGCTTCCATAATTTTCTTTTTCTTTCAAGTGTTCTAGTATTTGAGTCCTCCTTCCTGTGCTCCTCTTTACCCTCAACCTTCCCTTCTATGACGTCATGCAGAAAACAGTTCCTCCTAAGGATGTGTCCTATCCAGTTTGCTTTGTACCGAAGTATCACATACAAAATATTTTAACTTCTCACCCACTCTTCTTAGAACATCTTCATTTATCACCCTGACTGTCAACCAGATCTTCTCAAGTCTTCTCCAACACCACAATTAAAAGCTCTTATGAATATAGTAACTTAAGTAAGTAATTTATTTATATATTTTTATCCATTTTCTGCAAATTTTGCTAGTGACATTTTGTATTATTACCTTAGCCTCCTTTTAGATTCCTACCTTTTTATTGATGTGTTTATCTTAGGCTAAAACTATATATATTATTAGCAAAAACATATTTTGACCATTAACGTCACTGAAATATTTCCTTTTTTAATCTAGATAAATCAAACTCAATTCGAGGCAGTAGTAGTTTTAGCTACCTCTTTTAGTGGTCACGTCAACTGGGGCAGGGTCGCCAACTTGTCAGAGGTAATTTACCTGGTAATAATCTCCGTGTGCTTGGAACTCGTCACGAATACTTATTACATAGGTCGGTCGATTATTCAACATTGTATGAAAAGCTTCAAGGAAAAGCCAAGAAAAATCAACTCATGCTGAAGAACAAAACCTCTTTTGAAAAGGTCAAATTGATTATCTTCAACATTTTGACTTGGGTGTTGAACTGTTTAAAATCTCAATTTGAACAATGAATATATGTGTGTGTGTGTGTGTTTGTGTATAATATACCCGTTAGTGCTAATATGAAACAAATATGTGCTAACTATTCATAAGAACTTTTGCAAAAAAGAAAGGTATAATTCTCTATTTAGCGTTTTATTCTTCCTTAGAACTGTATGTTCCTAATTTGCGGGCTACAGCAAACTAAACTTTGGTAATTATCTGCAATTAAACGCCAGCATTCATTTATAACATGACTTACAAACAAACTCATTCTAGAACAGCAGTGCGCTAAGCGCTTAAATCCTTATATACTATCTGGGATGTAGAAAGGAATCCCTTGGTTATCTATAAACAAAACTACTTAAAATAGAACAAGGTTTGTTTTCTAGCTCAGTGACTGGTCTCCTTGAGCACTGTGATACACACAAGAACAGTTTCCTAGTCAACGTGTACTCTGTCCCAAATATAATATATACCTACCCTTGATTATATCGAGTAACAGGCCACGTGGTATAGTGGCCAGTGTACCTTGCTACGAGCCAAGGGGTCTAGGGCTGTTACCATGGCTAATTTTCCCGTAAGGGTAACTATCCTCACAGACACTAGAGTTTGGTTAATTAGGCTTAAGTTAGTTTTAAGAGCATCTACGCCCTCATATTCAACATCATCTCATCTCATCGGGACCTGGAAAGAGTCTCCACGGAGAGGATATACGATTAGTACATCAGGGCGTCCATTAGGCAACGGTACATAAGTACTGGATAATCTTTCAAGAAATGTAAACCTCAGAATATACAGAACAATAATTTTACCAATTATTTTCTATGGGTGTGAAACGTGGTCTCTTGCCTAACATGACAAAAAACAACTTAGTGTGTTTGAAAACAAGGTGTTTAAAAATATAGTTTGTTAAAAAAGGGATCAGGATATTGAGGAGTTTTTTTCTTACTGTTGTGGAGTGAAAGATGTTACACAATGTTGAGTTGCATACCATGTACTCATCAACTACAATGTTAGGATAATCAAGTCTTACATATTATACTGGCCGGAACATGCAGCGCAAATGAGATATCCTAGAACCTTGTTTAGGGTACTGACTGACAAAATCAATTTTAAGAGACCATTGGTAAGATAGCATGATAACATTAGAATGGACCTGAAAGATATAGGCTGTAATAAAATGGAATGGACAAAGCTAGCTCAATAGAGGGATAGGTGGCGTTCTATTTTTAAACACGGGAATCAACTTTTGAGTCCCTTATGCCATAGGCTAGGTGTATACGTAACGATAATGTCGTTGTCGGTGTCAGCGCTGATATCGGTGGAACTGATATTACTTACCACCGACATCTCGGAGATATGCTGGCGAAGACCTCGATAAATACATCTATATCGGTGCGCAGAATAGTTGCGCGCTCATCTCCAGATGTGGTCTTGCATTGTTGGCAGTCTTTAGAAAGGTTTAGTATAGTTGTGTATCATTTGGTAAGGGTAAAAATGTCTAGCAGCTTTAAGTATGATATTGTGACCTTGATAGAATTGGTAGAGAACCGAGTGTGTTGGTGGGACAAAACAGGGGAGGAGTTCAAGATTCCTTGCGGCTACTATTGGGTGTTCCCGAAATTTTCGTTCTCTCCAGTTTTGATGTCGTCTCCTCCAGAGATGAAAGAACACACGAAACAACCCTCATATTTCTTGCTGGAGCCATGTTTACCTCGGCACTACTCCCAAAACTGCCCGCCTCTCAGTCACCGACGTCGGTGTGGGTACCCTGGCTTGTGTTGGTGCCGACACCGAAAATATCGGTACGTGTACAACCGCCCTGAGTAAAGTAAGCAACTTTTCCACAAACTGGTCTACGAGTAATGTAGCTTAAGCATGCATATACTTTATATATACATATACCGGTATTAATTACATGCTTATATTATAATATTACTAATTACTTAGCTATGTTATTTTATATTATATTATAAGAAACTGATCTATATATATATATATATATATATATATGTATTTAAATGAGTAAATTATAATATTTTTACATGTCTGAGCTACATTACTTGTAGCCAAGTTTATGGAAAATTTATTTACTCACTCTATGGCACAAGAGACTCAAAGGCTCATCGACATGTTTACAAAAGAACGCCACCCATCCGTATATTGAACTAGCTTTATCCATTCCACTTCATTACACCCTATCTCTTTCAGGTACATTATAATGTTATCATGCCATCTTTCCAATGGTCTTTTCAAATTGATTTTTCCAATCAGTACCCTAAACAAAGTTCTATAATCTTCTATTTTCGCTGCATGTCCCGCCCTCCATAATATGCAAGACTTGATTATCCTAACAATATCTTGTGATTATTACGGGGTATGTAGCTCATCATTATTTAACATCTTCCACTTCACCAGTAGCCTCATTCCTTTTTGTACCAAATATATTTATAGATATAATATCAAGTTTGGATGAAGATGTTGGTCATTTATAACACGTGATGGGCAAGTCTAACAAATTTGTTTATTAACCACATTAGTGAACACGCGAAATAACTGTAAGGCCCATTTATGGTTTTCTGGAGATGAGAGGGGCCAGGGCTTGAAGCCCAGCTGGGTGCAATGAGGGTGTTATTTCCAAAATTACTACCCCTACCCCTTCCCGCGAATCCAGGTATTTTTTTCTCTCAACTCTACCTTATTCATCTCTATACCATTAACGTGATTAATAACCCAAAAGGGTTGTAAGACGTGATGAAAAACAGCTGTATTATCTCTTTCTACTCTTGGATATTAACCTGAACAAGTTGTATCTTTGAAAATTCTCTTAGAAATCTCTATTTTTCTTTCTGTTAATATCTGAACTCCCGGAAGCCGCAGCAAAACCAACTACTAGTTTCGTAGGAAATACCTGTCAGTAGAACAAACACTACATAGTCCGTAGTGAACTCCATGAAGATACGACCTCATGATGTGACTTCTGAAGCGTATCTTCTGTAAAGTCTGGCTATTCTCAGGCCGAGTTGAAAATATTCTTGCTCCAAGGAACTCGCCAGGTAAACATTGGCAGCACTGGCCCAAATATTTGGGGCACTTAGCCTATTTGTTCTCATCGGTAACAATAACATCTTTCTTTGCGCGAGAGCAAGATTTTACTCGATAACATTAACAATTGAGAGATGTATTAGTGTTACCCTAATGGTGGGTTATGAGTATAATTTTGACAAAGAACCCACTGAAACTCACACTAATATTAGAACACAGAATAAGGTGTATTTAAAGCAACCATACACATATTAACCTTTCATTTATCCTGTAAGGCAGCAGGCTTAGCTTATATTTTACCACTATGGCGTGTATCAGGATTGTCCAAATTGAAGTTAGCTAAGGGCCTCATTTTATATTCCTAGGCAGTGTGCGGGCCTATACAATGGATATTAACATGATACACTCACAAATTATAACGAACCATGGGCGTCGTTATCGGAAAGAACGAGCGAGGGGGGACATGCCCCCCAATATCTCAACGCCCCCCTCCCAATAATTCAATTCAATAATTTACCTTACATTAGTATACAACATTCCGTGAAATACTACAATTTCCTATCTCTCCTCATTCCATTTCCATCCTATCTAACATACTATTATTATTATTATTATTAGCACCGCGTCTTACTACCCGTTCGGGTTATACGCACATATGCTAATGTGTAATGGTAGGGTGATTGTGAGATGAACTGGAGGACCTATAGTTTAACGTGAGATCCGAACCACGGTGGAGGCCTGACATTCCACACATTCTCAAGTTGTGATTAATACACGTTTTGTCAGAGGTGAAAGAAGAGTTTGGCAAACAGATAAATCTGTGCTGGGACCGAGGATTGAACCCCGGACAGCAAAGAAGTCTGACACCTTGCCCAGAGACAACCAGGTCACCTATTAGTGACAATGTTAATTATTTTGTTATTGTTTATTTCTTCTCTTTATTATAAAATAAGATTTTATGTAAACTTATTTTGTTATGGGGGTTTTGACTCAATTTCTTTCTTGCAATTAGATTTTGCTTGAATGACGTATTTTAGGGTGACGATTTACCAAACCAAAGTTACAATAAAATTGGCTTTCGATGAAAATTGTTATGCTCCCTTCTAAAAATTAGCAGCTAACGACGCTCATGAACGGACGACTAAGCTTGCTCAGTTCACAATGAACAATGCAGCAGAAACAAGGGATGGGTGGTGGTCGTGTTTTCCATTTGTGTACGTAGGTACTCTTGCTGTTGTCAGATTTCAGCACTCTCTTTCTTCATTGTACGTTATTTTCAATTCAAAAGTATTATAACAATTGATATTGATTACAGTACAGAAAATAATACAGATAATTACTTCCATGCACTTTAAGTCTGATCATGTTTAAGGAAATCCTGGATGACGTTATTATTTTTTTAACTTTTCTAATGCGTTTCGGGCCGCAAAATATGCTGCAGAGGGCCATAGACCTGTCGTAGAGTATATGCCATGGTGTACTCCTTCAAGGTAGGATTGTTACCTTTAAGGGTAGACAGAATCAGGCGTGGGTTCAGTGTTGTCGAAGGGTCAGTTGACACCCCTGTGAAAGTTAGAAAATTAATACAAAAAACAAAATGAATGTTCAAATTTTAGAAAGAAAATACAACACAGATAAATTATACAATTTTCTAACTTTTTACGCATAGACATCTGTTAAGCTAGGTCCAAACGTGCGTTACTAATCCACGTTTATTCATTATTCAATATGACTCACGCAAGGGTGGAAATAATATTCGTTTTCATGTACGAATATTTGTCGTGCATATCGAGTAATAAACATTGCTCCGTATAGAGACGATAGACTACCATACATAAAAGAGGACTAATAATCACCTGAGAGCAGTTAATCAACGAATACCGAATATAGAGTATGTGTGGCCAGCAGGAGCGACGGGACTGTGGGGGACTCTGCCCCCTCAAAAATAATTTGCTCCTGCCTGGAATAAATCCTCCCCGGATATATTTCAAATCCTCTGACATTACCGAATATGAAGCTGAAAGATGGCCTTAAATCAAACTCTAAATTACTTCTAGATATATTCCATTGTCAAAAATTTGCCGGAGAAGACCACTTATAATAACTACTAGACAAAAGGCATATAATTGGCAGAAAAAATGTCAGGGAAGGAAAGCTCAAAATAGCTTCCAAGGTCATCAAAATTTCAAAAATTTCTAGGTGAGAAACACTTTGAATGACCTATAAAAGAATTGAATTTAAAAACAAATCAAGGTGATGACCACCCATAGCCGAACCACTATATTATGTTATGTTATATAATTTAATGATGTAATGGTTTTAGCCTGAAGACCAGGATTAAAACTATCTGAACCTTCTCTCTAAAAAAAACAGTCTAGTTTCATCTTCTTCATGAGCAGTTTCAAAGTTGAACGTTCTAACGTGTTTCGCTCGGTTGAATCCACGGTACATTATTGATTGGCAGGGGGAGGGAGACCTATTGGGGGCGATTCATAATCGTTCCTTTCTAGCTCCGGCTGACGCTAAGTGCTTGAATCTTAGTACTTAGACTTTAATGCTTGGACTGGATTGCTTGTAACTGAGTGCTTAAAATTGAGTGATGGAAAATGAGTACTCGGACCTTAAGCCAGGGACAGAATAGATTTCCAAACGCTGCGATAGAAACTATACGATCAGAACGCTAGCATGACTAGGTGCTAGGGAGTGTCACACTGGCCTATCAAACGAAGCTACCCTAAGATCTGTCCATAGAGAAAATTTAGACAGCATTAATTTATCTGAAAAAGAAGAAAGTTTGGAGCTAAGGTGTGCACCCTATAAAAGAGCTGCAGGATATCCTTTGGACAGTTTCATACTTTGTTCATCAAATAACGCTAACATCCAGCCACATTTTTCGAGTACTACAGCATAAGTGCAGGGATCTTTGATTTGCTGTGTTTCAACGTAAAAGGAAAGGATTATTGAGAAGCAGCCTCGGAAAACCACAGCAACTATCTCTATCCACAGTTTTCCATTGACATCCCTGTTTGCATAGTTAGTGTATTTTCAATTTCACAGTTAATCTTTATGATGCACTTTGTTTATAAACAATTTTATCTCAAACATGGCTGCGATCAACGTGAACACGGCTCGGAAACTGGAAAGTGTCTGCGACCAAACGCTGGTCTTACGGGGTATGGCTGATCTCATATGAAAATTTTAAGAGCGTGGCTGTCGCAATAGATGATAAACGCCTTTACAAAACTGTTGCAGCGTTCAAAACGCTTGTCTGACTCCTCTCAAATGAAACAATGCAATATATTAGAGCAACCTTGTCGCAGCGTTTTGAATGCTAGTCTGTCCCCGGCCTAAGGAACTCAATGCTTGTAGTCCTACCTTAGAGATTTACCCTGAGTGCTTGAACCTTAGTGCTTGAACTAGAATATTTAGGCATGAATGCTTGTTCCTGGGTCATGGAACCTTTGGACTTGGAACTTAGTGCTTGGATTGAGTGATTGGACTAGGGGGCACGGACCTGTGTACCTGAACCCGAGTTATTGGACACGAGTGCTCTGAACGCAAGTGTTTGGGCCTGCGCACTTGGACCAAAGTGTCTGTGCATTAGTGATTGAAGCTGGGATATATTACTTGAATACTTTGGCCTGAGTGTTTGAACCTAAGTGCTTGGACTTGAGTATTTAGACCTTAGTGCTCAAACCCTAATTATTGGACCTGATTGTGGCAATATTAAGGTCTGGGGCTGGGTGATAGAGACTTATGTATTGCAATTGAGAACTTGAACTTGAGTGCTTGGACCAGAGTTATTTAGACCTGATTATTTAGATCTGAGTGCTTGGACCTGAATGATTATTTAGTCACGAGGGCTTGGACCAAACTGATTGAACCTGAATGATTAGACATGAAGGCTTGGACCTTAGTGATTGGAACTGAGGGCTTGTAACCGAGAGCTTAGATCTGAATGTTTTAAACTGAGTGCTTTCCAATTATCAATGAAAGGAGCTTGAGAGTCTTCTAACTATCAGATATCTAAGGTTATCTCGGCCAGTCACCTAATAGTGAATTCGTTACCACGTTTTATCACCAAGCTCATCAATGTTTTAATCTTAGAGGAAATTTACTCGTATTTCGCGTGTAGATGAATGATAAAACTACAGCGATAAACCTTATTTATAAATCTACATCTGATCCATCCAGTAATGATTCTAACCCAACTACCCTCATTACTGACAAACCAGATAATACGAGACCAACGCCTTTATCCACCTGAACATCTTTGTTGGTACGGCTGTATCACTATTTTTAAATGATACTACAAAATTAGTAGAAAGTATTAAATAAGTCCAACGCTTTTTTTAAACGCGTTTGTGTGTAAGATGTGCAATCCGCCCCGGCAAAGACAGGTCAGCCTCGTCTTGTCTGGCTTGCCGGTGATCGGGATGTCAAGATTGAAAGCCTGACTATATGTGATCAAGTGTTATTTTTTTATTGGTCAAAACCTCCCCCACCCCTCATATATGTGGGTATGCTTCCTCTGAATTCTACCTCCCTCCATCATTTGTTAAATAAAGTAGTTTTACTTAAAATTCACTTGCACATGGGTTTGGGAACCTCAGTTTGGAAATAAAACTTGGTAGTTGAGCTGGTCAAGAATATAGCCACTGTATATCTACATGCGAACTGAATGCAGGGAAGGCACCCGTAATCATCACATCTAGCAATTTATTATACAATGCTGCCATCTAGGTTCAAACAGAGTTAACGAGATTGAAAATCACTCATTCCCCTCAGTATTCTCCTAATATCCCCCATTGCGGCTATTGTACTTTTAAACAAATTGAAAAAAAAAGTTATTTATACTTTTATATTTTGAAATTGTACATTTTCATTTGTCATTAATTGCATTGTTTTGTTGTTTCGATGTTGAGATGGGAACTGTAGAATTCTGCGCTCTCGGCCGATAGAGGGGTCGAGAGCAATCAATCAATTATTGGGAATTCATTCATTTCCTTGTTTGACGATCACAAATAGAAGGAAGAGGGGATGTTCCCGTTCATTTATTCTTTTACAAACCATGACATGTCATTTTGATGTAGCTATTTCTCTTCTCGGGGTCATTACTACGCTTTTTACTTTGATGTTTGATCTGAAGTAAAAATGTAGTAACTCAGTGAGAACGTTTCTGGTAAGATACAATTACATTATAGTTGTGTGAGGGCAGGGGTACAAACCCCGGTGTTTATTAACTGGAGGACCTGTTTTTGTGGTCGCATGTTCTAAGGCATCACTCTCGTGTTAGAGACTGCCAATTACAAGTATATCAGGGTTCAAATCCCGGTCGGGTGTACTGAAGGTTTTTTTCCAGAATTATTTTCAACTCTCCCTCTACGCAAAAGTGGTTACACTTCATCTAAATTCAATCGTCCTCATCCCTAACTAAGTGTAAATAGTAAATATGCGTATAGTCTGAACAGGCGGTAAGACGTGGTGCTATAAACATAATAAATGGGGAGTTTGTCCCACTTTAACCTCCTTCCAAAGTCTAAAAACGTCATCAATGCATCGTTTGCACTATCCGTAGGCCTATATTTACGATTATGTGATAGGGATGAGGATGGTATAATGTTGAGGAAATGTACCCCAATTTGTATTTATGAGTAGTGGGCTACCATAATGTTAAAATAACCCTCCATATAGCGAGCTGCGGATCTTACCAAGATCTCATCACCGGTAAATCCAGACAAGAAAACATTGATTCCTTTGTCATTTTTTCCCCTGGTTCTGATATTTGCACCTCAAATTGAATTATCCCCTCCATTATAAGTACGATCACTGTCCAAAGCCACTCTGAGTATCAATGGATAGATTTCATAATATGATGTTAAGAGTGAGCAGTAATTTGTAGAAATGAGGAAGCATAAAACTGGTTTAAACTCCGGTAAGGTCCAAATATAGTCTTTACGTGTTGTGAAAACCAGCTAAGTTATTTGGAGTTCACGACAATATAATAATAGGAGGGTTTTAAGTTGTTTACAACATTTTGAGTGGTGCTCTACATCCTGGGTACTAGGTCTGAGGTCCTACTCTAAATTTCACAACTTTTGACAAGGTGTTGAGTGAGGCTGTACAACTTGGGTGCTATGAAATAAGTTTGCCTGTACTTGCGGTCTTAAGCTCTTCAACAAAGGATAACTATTTATATCCCCTCAAATGAACCCATTTCATTGGTTTAGTTCGTCCCGAGACGTTGCTGGTATCTAAACCAAGGATCACTGTTATAATATCCTCAAACGATATAACCTCCTTGATTTCCTTTATCCGCCATATTGGCAAATTTGTTACAGCACGTCCGCGATATTACTTTCAAGAAGTGCATCGATAATATTTCCGATGGAACAATAAATATTGGCTGAGGAGCGGGATCCTGGTGGAAAGACTTTTTCAACTTATTATATTAAACTTAGAAATAAGTTGAGGTAGTTCAAGTTTGATATATGAAGTTGATCTGGGATGGAATTCACCATGCGTTTTACATTAGTTGAACTGTTTTAAGTTGTCGAGCTTGCAAGAAGACCACTGGATTGCCGGTGACGGGGAATTCGGGGTTTGAAACTCAGGCGGGTGCATTAGTTTTGGTTTTACTCATGTGATTTATCACGGATAGTTATCAATTGTATGTTTATTTTTTTGGGGTGAAATTCCTCTAAGCACTCGTTCTAATTCCTTTCGATTAATTAATTAAAGACCAGAGTGACCTGTTTTGCTTTTGCTCTCTCGATACACGTGGGGTATGCGGAGGGTGGATTTTCCTAGATGATTTCCTCCCTCTCTCTATGCGCAAATGTTGGTACACTTATTTTAAATTCAAACTTTATCATCCCTTATTTACTATATTAATTAGTATATACGCATATAGCCCGAATGTGTAGAAATACGTGGTGCTAAAAAAATAGTACCTTCCAACGTACAAACCAAAACAGTAGGCTTATTAGTTATTTAGTAATTAATTTGTCATGATTTATGGAAAACTGTTTAAAGTTTTTGGGCTATAATCATTTTTATCGATTGATCTAGTGCTTTTTAACCTTTTTGCACCACGCTCCACCTCGTTTTCTTAAAATGTTTCATGCCCCCCACTCATAAAAATAAACACAAATAGTGTTACAGCGTTATGATATATATAGCATTTTACTCGTTTGGGTTATACGTTAATGTACTAATTACGATAATGGTTGTAGGGATGAGGAAGGTTATATTTATATTAAATACACCCTCATTTTCAGGGAAGACGCGGTGCTAAAAAGAAAAAATCTATAGACATAAATTTATTATTAGTGTGTCAAGGTCCATATATTTTTAATCAGTAAATAACATCTGTTGCAGTGATTGAAAACTACTTCGATATGTCATTAACTATGAGCAGTCATAAACAGTACAACATTTTTTTTTGTCAATTTTGAATCAAGGAACGTTTTTATCTCTTTGAAAAATATTTTCTTATTGTATTATTTCCAAATTGCCACCCTTATATATTCAAATTCCCCCACGCTAAGAATCACTGAGTTCTACACTATCCAGGATTTCTATTGCCAGTGAGTGGTTAGCCCATATTGTTATCACTTAGTAGAGATGTATCCCTGTCTTGCTCTGAAGATAAGAGACAAGCACGGAAGGTGGGGCTGTAGAGAGTGAAACGAGTGTCCGTCATGTCTACAACACCAAACAGTTGTCAGAAGTACCGCGTGATTTAGTTAGTATGTCCTCCTGTCTGCCATGACCTGGGTCAACTGTGACAACTCTCACGGGGTACTGGGACTGAAAACTTCCTTTATACCTCACACATACATAATAACACTCCAGTAATCTACGGGTAACCATATTTAACAAGCGGAGATAATGTTGAACACATTGCATAACTTTGATGAGTGGGTTATACTTCCTGGAATATATATGCTCACATACACTTGCACCAATTGTATGTTACTATTATTACTACACCAACACAAATTAGGACAGTAGTAAAAATAGCACGTACGTCCTCCGAAAACAGCTTGGACAGTTTTACAGTAAGGTGTGTTTAATCCATTATATTAAAAGGCAAAACCCAATGATTCGCTTCACTGAATCACTAAATCATCACCGTATTTCCCCAACCCTTGAGCTTATAAACTTGAAATTTGGTGTGAAGGTTACTTTTAGGACCTAATTAAGAGATAAGAAGATATTTTGCGAAATTGAAGCTCCAAGGGGTGAAAAAATTGTGGCTCAAAATTTAAAAAATTCACTGATGTATTTTCTGAAGCCGTGGAGATAGAACATTGAAATTTAAAATGAAGGCTCCTTTCTATAATTGAGTTATACCTTTCCGAGGGTTTTTACAAATTGCATCACTTAATAGAGTGGAGAAGAGCAGAAATGTGTGTGACTCACTGACTCACTTATTGCAACCCCTGGGGCTGGAAAATTAAAATTTCTTTTTGTCCTTTATAAAGTAAAACTGGGAATTTTCAAAATAAGTCTGCAGTAAATGGGAAGCCTATAATTTAAAAATAAACTTTTTATGTGAGGTAGAGAATTAAAATTTAACACAAGAAGAAAGACAACTCCAGATAAGCCAATAATTCTTAAAATTTGGAATTTATAAAATGTGAATTAGCGATTAGGGTGAGAGTAATAACTAAACTAGTAAACAAATATTTCTCAGTGTGAGAGGAAACTGAAACTCGACAGGCTGGTAAAAATACCACTCCAAATAAATAATAAGGGCTGAAAATGTAATTTTTTTAATATAGACTTTGGTAGACAGAGGGGCCTTCACAAAAATACACACTTTTAGGTGTGTTTGAAAGTTTAAATTTGGCAGGCAAGTAATTAGGACAACTCCAGATAATATAATTTGTCTTATAATTCAAAATCTCTAATTAGGATATGTTAAAATGTAAAGGGTGTGGGTGTTATAATTTCCAAAACTAATATAAGTTACTACTTTTCCGCGGGCTATAGTACTGAAACAAGGCAAGAAGGTATAAAGCACACTCCAAATAACTATAAAAGAATTAAGATTATAAATAGTAAAAAAAAGGTGAAGCACAAAAGTTTAAATTTACCATGGATTTTGAGGGATTACTTCAATAACATACTGAACTTTAAATATTTACTATTTGGAAAGTGAGCTGGTCAAATTGCAATGTAAAAAGAATAGAAGGTAGCGCCAGTTGGAGAAACACATCTGATTGGCTGAGCGTGTGACGTCACCCAGTACACTAGCCAGCGCTTAAAGCCGTGTTCTCGCGTGTCATTTTCAGTGAATCATTTCAAATGATTCATTTTTAACGAAATTATGTATTAAAGAAATTTGTTCACACGTGTAATTGATCATATTTATCATGTTGAGAAAAATCAACTACTGTTTAATTTATTAAAATGGCACAACGTGCTGTTTTATTTTATATAACTCACCCATCACTGCTTATATTAAAACAAATATTCAATCTCTGTAATAGTCCAAAAATGAATTGGTTTGTTCGTCTTTACACTTAAATACCATTTTTGAGAAATCATACAACAGTACAATGTCTATAAATAAATAAATAAATCCTTGCATTAATTAAATAAAAATGAATTAATTCTTGTAGGGCCTACTTGGTCACACGGTTCATTTTGTTTTAATTTTTCAATAATGATCGTTAACAATTAACAAAAGCAGACCTCCTTTTAACTTTTAATTAAAGTGTGAAATAATGATTCATTCTAATGAAATTAATGTTCTGACGTTCATTTTATATTAATTTTCAGTGAATCACAGAAAATGACACGTGAGAATATGTCTTAACATTCAAAAAGCTTTATGGAAGACAATTAATTAAGTCCTTTCTAAATAATTATTTTTAGAAATCATAATATCACGTTTGGGAACATTACACATAATAATGCATATTTAAAATCCACACCAATAAATGAATACTAAATAAATTACACTTAACCTAGTAAAATATGTTAAAAATTACTTAAACTTTTGAACTATTGTATTAACACTAGAAACATTCGATGTGTTTTGAAGTTCTTGACATTTTAGTTAACTTTAGCACCACAAATATATAACATAAACGAAAATTGAAATAAATCCTATCAACCCTTATTATTAAATCATACGCAACTATTCAACAAATGTTTGTTGAAGTTTAATATAAAAATGTTAAATTATAATAGTCATATTCGAGCAAAATGTGTATTAATTGTGTCTTTCCTTTTACATTTGAGCTCCCATGTACGGCAAATGTCTGGATCTTTAGGAAAGGAGTAGAAAGATATATTATTACCCTTGCAGTTTCACAGAGTGCAACAGCACAGATTGGCATTTCTTTCATGTCTGTTTAAAAACACATGTAATTAAAATTGAAGAACTTAGGCCTACGCAAATAAATTAGCAAATATACTAAAAGTCCGATTGTTCAACAATGACTAATACCCTATATATTATATTATATAAAAGAAAAACTATTATATTATGATACACAGCTTGAGAAGAGCAATACACATATATATTATATTTAGCATACATATTTAGTATTATAGTTACTAATATTAAATAAATGTATTAAATAAAATGTATAAATCATTAATGAGAACATCACTGCTGTATTTTATAGTAGCCTATTAAAACAGATACTCGAGTGGTAAACATAATAAATTAAGTAACTATACACGCTAAAATCCCTACTAGGCAAACACTAATAAATAAATAATTATAAAGATAAATGAAAGAACCGCCCGAAACACATGGACTGCACAACTGATGTGTACTGGGTGACGTAGGCTCGTGGCTGACGTAAGCGATGACATCATCAAATTCTTTCAAATGGCGCTACCTATCTATTCTCTTTACATGGGTCAAATTGGGCTTTTAAAAATTCCCAAAATTAAAATAAGAAATTACTTTTCATTGTGGTAGAATATTTAAATTTGACAGGTGGGTAAGATAACTATCCCAAACAGCCATTAAGGTATTAAGGTCTTATCCTTAAATTTCAAAATGAAGAAGTTAATGGGAAATATTCCTTAAACTAATTTAAAAACAATTTTTTTGTGATTTAAAATATAAGTTCATTACTTTTCATACTTTTGACCATTTATACTTATCCTTTAAATTTTTTATTAGATTTACTTTTTACCCTTTTTTAGCCCTTTTACTATTTTCCCCCAAAGTATTTCTCCTGGGCAAAAGCCAGGTAATTCATGCTAGTCTCTTTAGTAAAAGACAAAACTCATTCATTCCCTCGCTCACTCACTCACTCGATCATTCACCCGCTCACTCACTCACTCGACCACTTACTCATAACCGTATCTTCCCAACAATTGGGCCTGGAAACTAGAAATTTGGCGTGAAAGTTCCTCTTGAGCCCTAAGCAAGAGATACGAAGAAATTTTTTGAAATTTGACCTATGAAGGGGGGAAATTGGGTTCAATTTTTTCAAAATTTGTTAATGTATCTTTGGAATAAGTAGACATTGAGCCTTTAATTGAAACGTAAGACTCTTTATTTTTAATTGGAGCAGATATATTTTGAGATTTTTCAAACGTTATCCCCTAAGAAAGTAGAGAGGGGTAGAAAGGTTTTGAACTCATTGACTTTATTTACCCAAACCATGAGCTTGTAAACTTGATATTTTGCTTAGCAAGAAGGTATATCCAAAACCATATAACCATAAAAATCTCATATTTGGAAATATAAAAATGAGGTTACAGGAAATGGAGGGCCTATAGTTAAAAAAAAACTTTTTTAGATAAAGTAGAAAGTTAAAACTTTCCATACAGTTAGAAAGATAACTTTAGAATGATAACCAAGTAGATCTTAGCATGTTCAATTTATAAGAGTGAATTGGAGAAAAGGTTAAAGGTGGTCCAACATTTCAAAAACCAACAGTAGACATTATTTACTTCCCAGTGTGGTAGAAAAATGAAATACGCCAGGGAAGTAAAACAGCCACTCCAAATAAATATTAAGTAATGCAAATGTTAAATTTCTAATTTTGACTTTGTAAAATTAGGGGAAGGGGTGGGTTTAGAAAAAAATACATTTAGGTGTAGTAAAAAAATATTTTTTTTCAGGCAGGTCAACTCCAGATAACAACCATATTAATCATATGTTTCAAACTGTATAAATAGGAGTTGGTTAAATTGTGGGTATTAGAATGGGAGAGTGGGTTAAATTTCCAAAACTAATAAAAGCAACTACTGCGTTCAAAAATTGAAATTCAGCAAGAAGTTATAAAGACGTCTTTAAATACTCATAAAATAGCGAAGATTTTAAATACATAAAATAGTGAAGAAGGTGAGATGGGGTTAAGTAAAAAGATAAAAAAAACTTTTAGGTGAGGCAGAGCAATTAAGTTGGCAAGGAATGTAGATGGATCATTCCAGTAACAAAATAAGTGAATATAGATAAATAGAAAAAGTGCTGGTATAATGGGGGTATTTCAAATTCCTAAAATTAAAATGAGTAATTACTTTTCAGTATAGTAAAATATTGAAATTGATCCGGTAGGTCTAATATCTAACAAAAATAACCATTAAGGACTCATCCAAAATTCCAAAATGAATGAACATTAAATGAAGAAAGGGGTGGAACATCAAGATGCCTAAACTAATATAAAATAAATTTTTGGTATGATAAAAAATTGTAGTTCGACTTGTATGTCAATAGTCCTACCCGAAGAGCCGATAGACGTATGAATATATCTAATTACAAAATTAAAGTTTGTGAAATGTACTGAATAGAAATTGTCACAACTTACATAGACAAGTACTTTTTTATGTGCTTTAAAATTGAACTTTGGCAATCACGTAAATAAGCCAATCAAATAAATCTTACATTTAAAATGTGAATATTGGAACGAAAAAGATATTGAGGAAGTGGGATGATGAACTTAAAACCTTTTCGAAATCATCATAAAATCATTTAGACATGGAAGAAAACCTAAATTTGCCAAGCTTGTAAAAAGACAACCCTACAATCTCCAATAAAGCAGGAAAGTTTGGAATTTAAAAATAGGGGTGGGAAATATTTAACGGAACAAAAATTTCTCATTGTAGTAGAAAAGTTGTATTTAGAATAGGATGATGAAAATAAATGGTACGGAGATCCACATGGACTTTCTCACTCCATAGTTTAAAAATTGAGACATTTAATCAGAACTCGTAATATTGGTGAAACGAAATAGTATACACTAGCAAGCCTGAGCAAAATTGCATTATAATTATGTTAAACATTTTTTGTGTCCCAGATTTCAATTTTATAATTTAAAAGAGTTAAAGTCCTCACTAGTATATTTGGACAAAAAAAAAACGATCTTGGGTCCACAAGGGCCAATACTTGGTATTAAAATTTCTATATCCACTTAAAATTTTCGCCACTTTATAAGAGGTTACAAATTTTATGGTTATTGCATTTTTATTTAGTTCCTCATTTATAAATTTAGACAAATAAAAAAGGTAAATATTGAATATTGAGTCTAAAATGATAAGAGATAGATTATTGCTGTAAAAACATTGTAGCATATCAATAAGTTAGATTGGACATCTAGAATTAAAAGAATTCTATAATTCATTAATTTATGCAAGAAATAAACTATATTCGCATATTTAATTGAGTATACTCTGAAGATACAGTCTAATAAATCTACGTTTCTCCATACCTTCAAGCATTCAAGCACGGGGTTGGTAAAAATACTGACTTTTGTTAAATATGGGAGTAGATATCAAAGAAGAGAATTAATATTGACATAGCTATGAATAAAATTACTTTAACGCATTGCTTTTCTCATTGGATGAAGTCAAAAAAGTTTTACTTACGCTGGCCATGTGGTCAACATGAGAAAAAATAGTAAACTACATCTATATCACCAAATATTATTAAAATAATATTGGATCCTGAATAACATAATTAAAACAGATATATTTCTAAATAATATGCCTTGCTGAGTACTCACACCCTTTGGATGTCTGCTGATTCTTTTCTCCCGCATATGAAGCTCAATAAAGCTATTCAATAATGGCTGCTCCATATGTTCTCGTATCTAGTTCTCTTGAAGAAAAGAAGTGCTGGTAAGCTTCGACGCAGAGACCGGCGGCACGCCAACGAACCTGGTGGTAAACCAAGAAAGCTTCTTCCTACCCCTCCTTCGTACGTGAATTCCTCTTGTCAATTCTCTCTTTATCCCACCTTCCTTCGTAGTTCCTTTTCTATGTTCTTATATTTATCGTTCTCTCTACCTTCTTCCTTTCGTATAAGGTTGACCACTATATAAGGCGTCGTGTCCCAGCTCACAATATAGCCATTTACTGTATCTCTGTATTGAAGGAAGGACTCCAGGTTCGTCACGACAGCGATGAAGATGAAGGCGTCGGATTCACCGCCACCTTAGATGGAATGACCGTTATTCAGTAACCGCCTACAAAGTAAAGGCCGTGGGGTTCATCGCAGTCATGGATGGAACCACAGACTTCGCCTTTTTTTTAAGTATTCTACCGTAATCAACGAGTCCTTACGACTTAGATAATTTTGTTTATAAAGATCAGTTATTTCTGATTGCACCCCTTTAGTTTTTTATATGGTCAGATACGTTTTTTCTGTTTGTTAGTAGGTCTAGTTGACCGTTGATAATGTTCAAATCTTGTTGACTTGTCAACTCAAGTTTCAGTTTATTTGTTTTAAATATGGCATCCTTTAGAATGCCGGACGCGTCCTATAGTTTATTTGTTTCAAATATTGTAATTACGTACAGAAATCTCTGTTGAGATATATTTATGCCTCCGACGCAGATAGCGTAGATAAGTTATAATATCTTAATACTGAACTTATAATATTCCAATTGTTCCTTTAATATATATATTTAAATCAGAATTTGTCATGACGCCTTGAACGGCGTGAGCAGCAGCTTGGTTTATGGATGGATAGCCCCAGGTTGTCGGTTTGTTTATCTTGTTCTATTTCAGTTGATAGATACAGTGTTTTAGGTTGGTCAAGTAATCACGCTTCACGTGTAGTATTAGCTACGGTGCGCAATCCAGGGAACTGCACTAGAGTCATAGTGGGGTCCGCGCAGATAATACTCTTTAAATCTTACCTTTAGATATATTTCTAGTTTTGTGATCTAAAGGCTCATGCCTTTAGACCTTTCTGTACTATTGAGTGCCCTGGCATTATCAAAGGGGAATGTGACCAGCCATAGTACTTTCGATGACACCTGTTTCTTAACCATCTACTGCTGTTATTAACAGCCGGTTATCCTAAGTATTTAATGGATAATATTTTGAAGGCCCCATTAAGCATAGCCTGGGTTAAAATTACTTGTATACCTTGTCATATATTTTTCTACTAGTAATTATTGAATTGTTCTACTTTATAGAATTTACTTCTACGTGTGGCCTGGCGACTACGCAGCCCGAGTAGCCACAGTCTGATTGGATCAAAACCCTTAATCATTTCATCTACATTATTGTAAACCATTGCTATCTTAACCTTTGTTTTTGTTATCAATAAATCTTTATGTTATTCAATCTTAGTTCTTTTAATTATATAATATGTGTAATGGTACAAGTTGCGCCTAGTCTAGGTCTACCTGTGGCCTAGTCGCGCATATGTTACAACATTTTCCCTAAAAGGTTAGAGGAAAAACATTAAACTTTCAAAAGACATACTTATCTACTTACTCTAGGGAATTAAAGAATTATTGCGTTAAAACTTAAGTAGTTCCTCTCTACAACTAAAACTCCCAAAATTAAAATATTATATTTGCCAATATCTCCAAGCCTATTGGTTTTATAAATATATATTTCAAATAAAAGTTTATTTTTATTTTTAATGGTACTACAATTTTGCAATGATAAGTTATTTAATATTTTAAATTGTTGTGGAGATAAGAAAATTTCCGCTTCTGTAAAGTACACTAAAAGTTATTTTCATATGAAAATGAAAATAGTAATTTTGTTTATAATCTTAATCAATGCCTGACACAAACTTTAGTCAAAGTCGTTAGAGTAGATATTGAGAAGATATATCTTTTCTCTTTTCACCCTTTATTAAACTACTATTAATTTTAGGGTTAAACAGACACACAGACAGACGACATTGCAAAAAACGCTTCTCAGGCTTCGGGGTCATGAAATGTCGACATCCATCAATATCTCGGGTTAGATTTTTTTTATGGTCTCAATACTTGACATAGGGTGTTCGAAAAGTTACAAAATATATATGTTAGTATTTTGCTTGAAAACTATTAGTTTTATAAAAATATGTTTCAAATAAAACATGAGTAATATAAATATATACTTACATAATTGCAATGATATGTCATTTCATACCTCAAAGTGTTATGGAGTGTTTATTATTTCGTATCCCATGGCGAGCTTTGAGTAAATATCTTAATTTTTAAATAATAGAGCGAGAAAGTACGTGTGGGTTCCGTACAATTTTTGTTTTGTTTTTTTGTTTCAGAGGGTCATGAAACTAACAACTTATCGAAATCTCTAGTTCAATTTTTTTTTAGTTGATCACAATACTTTCTCTCCAAGGTACCGAGAGAAAATAATAAACAAATTCTGGAAACATAGCTCGGTGAGCCGTGAGTCTATTTGGGGAACCATGATGATTACTATTCAATATTCTGTAATGAAGATTTTTTATTTTGCTCTGAATGAACTGTGATACGTTTTATTCCAAAATATTTGTGTAATAAGGTTTAGTAGTTTGTTTACCTTATTTTATGGACGTACTTTGTTAAATAATTTGTTGTTAATGGATTGTGTTTGTATGTACACTCATACAAGGTAATATTTTGTATCATATTTTAAATTTATTTTAATTGATTAATTATCATGATTGTTTTTTTTTTTTGCCAAAATCATTTTAGGATTGTACAACGAGGAGCTATCAAAAATGGGCTGCTGGATGTTAAAAGTTTTAATTTGATATAGTTTTGGCGCTGCAAATTGAAGAACGGGTCAAAGTACTAATAAGTTATATAATATAATTATGCAATATAACTATATCCTTAATATTCCCCTCTTCCCCCCATTCCCATGGCCAATCACTGCCATACGACCATTATTTGTTTTAACCCAATTACATGCATTATTTAGGGGTTAGAATAAAGATACCCTTTATCGATTAGATGATCCATGCCACCGTTCGAGTAAGGGAAGTAAGTTTGGGATCAATATAGGACTCTCTCATAACCAGTGAAAATGTCAGACATTTTAATCCCATAGGAAGAAGAGGTTGATTTCGTTTAGTTATAATATTGAAGTATTTATATCTGGTCTAGAGCAAACCCAAAATTAGTGACTCATTCAACCACCAACTGTTGTAGTCGATATGGGATTGTGAGAAGAGAAATGCAATCACTGTTGTTGCTTTATTGGAAATATATTTGATGTTGTTGGTGTTAACACTCTTAAGAAGAATTAAACTGGAGTGGACACTCCACAAATTATAACGTCTCTAGTATATATATTTTTTCCATTTAAATAAAGGGAAAACTTTCCGGAGTAAATAAATAAAAAGTCTTTAGATAATTATCCAGCTCACATCTCCACTGCGGACTAAACCGACTGCAGTAACTTCCATACACAACGATAAGTGATGAACATACACAAATATATTATCATAATTCAACAATATAAATTGACACTGAATACCAGATCCGCTACGAGGTGGGGTGGGGGGGACTATTGTGTACTATAGTAATTGGCCTGGGACTTCCTAGGGCCTGGGCACGTGATCCACTCTCCCCATATTTCTAAAAAATGTAAAATATTAAAGAAAATACAAAACAAATTGCCTATCTATTATAAGGATTAGTGCATAACCAGCCCTACTATTTCGATTTCCTACGGAGAAACTTACTGCTATTTGTCACAATTTAAGATCCTTGATTCGGTCTAGTCTTGTCCTTCGCTTCGAAACGTTTGGAAGTTTCACTGTTTCAAGTTTTGTAGTGAGATTAAATTTGACACACAAATAGAGTCGGGGAGTAAATACAATTCAATTTAAATTTAAGTATGTCATTATGTGCTTAACATTTCAGTGTTCACTTAGGTACGCAATAATTTTCGTACATGGCTTTTCTTTTGTAGAAGTGAACACAAAGTTTATAAAAATGTACAAACCTAAGTTGAACAGTTGATGAGGAAAAGGGGAGGGGAAGTTTTCTTTGGGAAATATTTTATACCTCCTCCCCTTTGACTAAAATAAACTCGCCCTTCCTTAAAATATACTGCCTCCTTCCTATAGATTTAGTTCACCCCCATTTTTGATATTCTTGAAAGATTGGACTTACATCAAACACCAAATAGCTTCTAGAGGCATCCAATTTTCAAAAGTTGGTTGGGGACAGACCAGTTCAAATAGAATCTATAATACTTATCTAACCCTAGGTGAATACCACTCCAAATACCTTCAAGGGACATTCAATTTTTTGTCAAAATCTGGAAGATGACCACTCCAAATTGCTTTTAGAAGAATCTAGTATTCAAATCTTTTCTAAGAAAGGACCATTTCAAATATCTTCTAGAGGTATACAATTTTTAAAGACTCGCTGAAGGAAGACATTCTCTATACCTTATAGGAGCAGCCAAATTTCAAATTATTTCTTCAGGAAAACCACTCCAAATACTTATTAAAGCAATCTAATTCTTTAGAAAAATAAATGGTACGGTGCACCGCACAGACTTTATCACTCTTTTTTATCTTAAAATAAAGATACAGTTAGCATAAACTCGTAAGATTTCTGAATGGAATAATGTACATTGTAGAATCAGAACTCCACATAAGATACACTGATTTGGAAACATTGAGATAAGAGGCGCATTTTTTCAAACAATTTCACATTTCAAAGACCTGAATAAAATTAAATTTGAACCATTTGTAGACAGCAAGGAAACTGGGATCTGCGTTACATGTTACAATTTATTAAAATTGTATTTACTAAAGATGAATGGAGGGAAATAAAAAGTCAATAACTAATGAAAGAATGTGAAAGTGTAATATGAATTATTTTGAATACTAATTTTTGAAATATTTTTGTTATTTGTCTTAAGGTAAAAACCAATTAGTAGGGAGTAGTAAAATTAGAAAACAGGGGAGAAGATTTGACCTCTAATTTTTAAAATACAAACAATCTAGATTTAATGATTTCTAAATGATAAAACAACCAGAAATTCGGGAACTTGATTTATAAATTCGCAGTAAATTGGTTTATGATCTGAAAAACAAATTTCCAACACTCCAAATATGGTTATTGTCATATTAATGGAAATGACATCTATCTTCTGCGATACTTTGTTTGTGTTGACTCATCAGACTTCAAAATTGGTTTAAAACTATATTTGCACATTAATTCCAACAAAGGATAATATTTATGTACAAAAATATTAAAGTTAAAATCCCCTAGTACTATAACATCAGATTTGTCAAAAGGGATTTTTTTTATTTAGCATCACGTCTTACTACCCGTTCGGTTTATAATAATACGCCTAAGTACGAAATACGCTAATAGATTAGTGTACAGCTCTCCGCCTCCAAGTCTAACAGCTAGAGGCCACAATAGCTAGGAAGAGGGTGGACGGAATCTATAAGGAATCTAATATAACCAAAAATAGGAACATTTGTAAGTTTAAGAAAATATTGAATTATTTATTCAAGGTAAATCAACAGAGGTAAATAATTAATACATGGCCTCACAAGGCAAACTGAAGAATGTTGAAAAACATATAAATACGGCAGAGACTGCTCTTGCGCAGTACATTTGAGGTTAGATTTCACAATCGCAAAGCAAAAGCAAATTATTTATTTATAGGAATTAGTCTGGAAGAGACACAATAATAACAAAAAATCGTAAATATGATAATAAAGAGCTTAAAGAGCCTCTTTTAAACGATTATCAAAGCACCTTAATCACCATTGTAAATCCCGAATAAGCTAATAGTTTAAACCATGAAACCTTTGAATCCTTATTATATTATATTATATTAATATAGATCTTAAAGGGCCTCTTTAAAACGGTTAACAACGCGCCTGAATACCCATTGTTAATTCAGACTAAACAAATTTAAATTTTAAGATTTAAATTTAAATTCTGATATTTGTAAAATACACAAAGGGTTGACTTCCCGACATAAATAAAACTTTTGTGGGACTATTATTTCCACAATCTTTGAAGTAATCTAGAAGATTCCTACTTATTAATATTTAACATTATAATGGAAAACAAAGCAATATTACAATATAATACTGCAACTCACTAAACAAATCAGTAAATGTTGAAGATATAACATATAAACCAACAAAAATTAATTACTTTTATAGTTCATACAAATACAATACGTCTTAAAAATATTACCTATAAAATAAACACTATCAAATTTTAAAGTTCAAACAATTATTATTAGTAATCACAAGTGCAATAATAATTATATTTAAACTAAATATTCCAAGCTAAAAAAAGAATAATAAAATGGCTACCTATTTAACATTTCTAAAAATTACTAGCGCCCAAACAACAAAGAGTAACATTAAGTGTTTCATAAAACAATTTAAATTTCAAATATAAAGATTCTAATGAGAAACTACTAAGCCAACACTGAACGATTATAATTCCATAACTAACAAAGATTTCAAACACTCCAAATCCATTAAAGTTCATTTGGATTTTAAATTTTTAATAAAATATATAGAGTTTATGTACGGCCATACTGGAGCGATTATGTCCAAGTCCAGACCAAAGATTCTCGTGGAAGTGTCGGATATAATAGTCAATCATGTTAGCTGAGTACCTACGTTATATAGGTTTATTTGATGGGTAAAGGGGTGGGTGAACTTAAAAATACAACGCCATGTAGCGAAAACGTGCTAACAGAATGACTCTCTCGTTAGCAGCTGCCAAAATTTATCATGCGCTCAAGTCACGTAGGCCAGACATCAGGCTAGTTGCAGTTAAAACTTTACACGTTCCCAGGTCACGTAGGCCAGACACCTGGTGAGTTGGCCATTAAAACATGGAATGTTCACCAAGTCACGTAGACCGGACACCTGGTGGGTAGGCAGTTCGATATTGTGAGTGGTCCGTCTGTCAGTTGGCTGGACCAATCAGTGCATTTCTGGATCCCCCTATCGAAACATCTTCTTGCTACATCCTTCATAGCTTGTTAGGACTTACTTTCATTGCAGATATCCAAGTGAATTGGTTGGTCATGGACCTCGTGCTAAGCCAGATGATAAAACGACTGAGCAAAACAGATATTGTAGACCTAGTAAGTTTTGTAACTCTTTGGAATTGCCGGATGTCTATGAGTGTTGGATTATTTGGGGCCGGTATGAATTAGCTAGTATTGCTAATATTACATTAGGAATTGAAAGGGTTGAATTTGTATCAAGTGAACTCGAATTTTCGTGGAGGTAGAGTGGAAAATCATTGAGGAAAAATTACCCAATTTCACCCAACCGAGTATCGAGCCTTGATCTCCTCGTCCTCGGAAGTCAAGCTCAACACGAAACTAACGCGTTAGCCAACTACGCCACAGAGATGGGTAACAATATAGAAATTAGTTTTGCGTGTCAGTGTGCCCTATAATATACACTATATTATACTTATATATATATATATTAGCAAGCATTTATATATACTGTATATATAAGCAAGTATATATATAAATGCTTGCTTATGGATAGTAAACTATTGGTTTTATAAAAATATATCAGAATTTAAAATATATTTATTTCTAATAGTACTACAACTTTCCTTGCCTGATCTTTAAAACAGTTTCGTCTCTAAGCTGAGTTATATACAAATAAATAGATAGACTGCATTGCGAAAACTACTTTTATGTTTTATTGGGTGAACGTTAAAATTTATCAAAATTTTGAGTTCAATTTTTTTTAACAATCACAATACTTATCTCTCCAGTGGGTCGAGAAAAAGTAAAAAGAACATGATTACATTTCATCAAAAAGCATAAATCAAATAACATACACTTCTACAGAAACAATAAGAAAATAAGAACATCTGCAACCACTAAAGGGCATAACAATACATCTAATATTATGATTTGAATAATAAAAACTCATAAGATTTGTGAAACCAAATAATAAGTACATTGTTGTAGAAACACTTAACATAAGATCATATTTGAAATAATTGACACTTACTTACTCTATGGCATTAAGTACTAGGAATACTGTTAAAGCAAAATTGAAAAAAGAGAATTATCTCTATTCACCATAAGAGCTTAAGAATAAAATTCATTTTCAAAGACCGTAATTAAAAAGTGTATTCATTTGCTTATATTTTAATTTAATTTAATTTAATTGCTTTAATTTTAAGAAAATATATTTCAAATACAAGCTTTTTATATTTAATATTACTACAACGTTACAATGATAAGCTGTTTAATATCTCAAATAGTTGAGGATAAATGATTAAAATTGGAAATTTTACCCTATGAAAAGTATCCTCAAATTCATTTTTATGAGAAAATGAGAACTGCCATCTTGTTGATTATGATAAACAGTGTCCAAATATAAAATTTAATCAACATTGTTAGAGCGAATTTTGAGAAATACGTTAGAGCAAATTTTGAGAAAATCTATTTTTTTCTTTTGCTGACCTTCAGTAAACTACCCTTAACTTTAGGGATAAATACCTAATTCCAAAAACCCCTCGGGGAAAATCTATAAATACCCTAGATACCAAGTTTTATCCCAATCGGTAAAATAGTTTAGGCTCTAGCCTAAGGTACAAACTGACAAACAGATAGACAGACGACATAGCGAAAACAACTTTTTTCGGATTCGGGGCATCATTAAATAGCAACATTCATCAAAATCTCTAGTTCAATTTTTTTTTTTTTTTGCGATAACAATACTTGCCATACTTTTAAGTTAGCGGGAAGGTAAAAATATTTATACTGGGTCCCCAAGGATCGTATTAAAATTTTGACTTCTGGTTCAAGTTTTTGACATTTTCATAGGGGTTACATATTTTATGGTTATCGCATTGCTATTAAATAATTCATTTCTAAATTTTGACCAATAAAATAGGTAACTATTAACTATTGACTCTAAAATGATAGAGAAAGATCATTGCTGTACAAACATTTCCCCTAAGAGGTTGAAAGAAAGAGAACATACACTTTTTAAGAGACTTACTTATTTCTTACTTTATGGCATTAGAGAATTATTATGTTAAAACTTAAGTAGTATTTCTTTACAACTAAATAAATCTCACAGAACTGTATAAATATATTTGCCAATACCTCAAAAACCGTTGATTTTATAAAAATTATTTCAAATAAAAGTTTTTTTATTTCTAGTAATACTAAATTTTTTCAATGATAAGTTATTTAGTATCTCAAGTAGTGGCGGATATACGGAAATTTCCGCTTCTGTAACGTACCCTAAAATCATTTTCATGAGAAAATTAAAATAGCCATTTTATTTATAATCTTAATCAAAACTTAGATACGAATTTTAATCAAAATCGCTAGAGCCTATTTTGAGAAAATCTAATTTATCTCTTTTCACTTTCTATTAATCGTCTCATAATTTTATGGTTAAACACACACACAGACATACGGCAATGCAAAAACCACTTTTTAGAGTACAGAGGGTCATGAGACGTCGACATCAACTAACATTTCTGGTTAGGTTCTTTTTACGGTCGCAATAATTTACCTGTAGTTTTCGAAAGGTTAAACTATATATACATGTTTGCGTATAGCGTGAAAGTTATTGGTTTTATAAAAAATACTGTATGCTTTAAATAAAATATTTATATTAGAAATAGATATAAATATATGCAATTATATTTCTAATAGTTACGGAGATTTGATTTAAAAAAAAAGAATTTACGCATCTAGCCAGAACCTTTTAAGTCATTTTGCCTAAAAAAAATTAGAGTAGCCATTTTGTTTATAATATTAATGAATGCTTAGAAGATATATTTAATCAAAATCTTTAGAGCCGGTTTTGAGAGAATAGATTTTTCTCTTATTTCCCTTCAGTAAACTATCCTTAATTTGAGGATTAAATATCCAATTCCAAAAATTCCTCGGGGCAAACCTATGAAAACCTATGTGCCAAGTTTTAGCCCATTCGGTAAAATAGTTTAGGCTCTAGTCTGAGGTACAGACAGGCGTAAATTCTAAAACCCCATGTTTGTATTCGGGGGGTCATGAAACGTCAACATAATTCAAAATCTCATGTTCGAATTTTTTTATTATCACAATACTTTCTTTACTTTTAAGATAGTGAGAAAGTAAAAAGTTTGTGATAGCCCATCTTAAATAGTTTCTAAGGGCATCCCAATTTCAAAAAGATTATCTAGGAAAACCACTACAAATAGCTTTTATAAAAGTCTAATTTAAAAAAAAAATCTTGAGATAAAATCTTTTCTAGAGACTCTAGGGTGAAGTTATCCAGGTTCTCCTTTGGCTTTGGGGTCAAAATTCCTCTAAAATACTTTTATTTTATTTTGCTAACTGCCACCTTATAAATAATGTTCCGTCACTACTGAAGTTGAGCAGTACAAAATGAGGGGGGTCCACCCCCTACCACTGGTCCCAGGCTGAGTTTGTACACCTGGTGGACCTGCTAAAGTTCCAGAAGTATAACTGTTTAACCTGGGTTTTTAACAACACAATACACACATTATTTTTAATAACTAGGGTTAGGTTAGGACCAAGATCATCTGGCTTCCTAAACCACGTGGTTATAGGGGTTTGATGTATGTAACCAGCACCAATATGGAGGACTGAAGCAGGACTAACAAGCCACAGGGATAGAGAGACAACACCAACTAAATGTTTGTTGGAGTAGTGTATACATCCAGTGCCAATCTGGAGGACTAACCACAAAGCTCCTTCGTCAGTTCCCCTGTGTAAGCTTTCATTACCACGTAATGAAGAGAAGGATCATTACAGCAAACACCAACACCAGTACAGTTTACTTTTTTATACTTGAAGGATCATTACAACCCCAACGTATGTACAGCCTGGTGATAATGTGTTCAAAAATAATCAAATACACTTTCTTACCTCACAGGGGATTTATTGCTGCTGTTTTCCCATCCTCACTCTATGCTAACGTGGAATCCTTTCATCTAAACTACTCTTAATATATCTAGTCCTACCCACCCCTTGAATTAAGCAAGTAAATAATCTACATGCAAAAGGGTACTCACTGAATAGATGATTGACTTAGCTTCAAATCTCAACTATATACGGCTTTTAATAATTGATATTAGTAATAATAAACATCTTCTTGGGTGTGATTTGAAATGGATTTATTTCCAACATTAGTAAAATTCTAAAACAATGATATAATTTTAGATCGATGACTGCCTTTACCAATATTTATTTAAATATGTATTTTGTATAATTTCTGAACACAGGAATAAAATCATTTTCATTTATCTTATGCTGTCAATTCCCTAAAACTTATCTACCAAGGTTCCTCTTTAATTGTCAGTCAAAATAATAAAAGAAGTAAGAAGGGGCTTAACTCCATAAATTCAAACATTAATCTAGAACTGGGCGAGACTAGATACTAAACAAGCTCCAAATGTTTACTTTTCTTTTAATACGTGTTTGTTTGAGCTTCTAAAGCAGGTGTGCTGATTCAAGCTTACAAACAAACTTGACCTAGAACTGCAATCTCTGCACACATGAAAAACTTTCCCTTACACAAACGGTCTCACGGTCACTATCTCTCGGTCCAGTAGTCCGACCTCAGATGGGTCAATATGCCGCCTGGATTGTGTTCAAGGATGATAACGTATGGTTATGGGGGGTAACTGATTCTTGAACTTGGCCCTATTTGACCATCGATGGGGATCCTGTCGGAGCAAGAAGTGTCTAACAGCCACCGTTTATTGCCAGTGGCTGGCATCAGCACCCTTATGATATATATCTGGTTGCTATGAGGACACGGTAACATTTTCCTGTGAAGAGGGTGGGAAACCATGACGTGTTTGAGCTATTATTATTATTTTAAATCATTTTTGCCTCATATATCTATATCATTGAGGTATTTTGTCTCAATGTATTTACCGACTCATTTAGAAGACAGTTGATTGGCTCGTCGCATCATAGGAAGTAAGGAGGAGGGGGACTATTCGAGGTTTCTTCGTCTCTATATGTGGTATGAGAGCAGGTGGCTTAAAGCTGTTTCGTCCTCTTTGGGGGAGGTAACAGACAGCTTTGTGTCTCTTAACAGGTGGTTCACATTTGTTTTTTGCTCTTTATCTTTTTAACTGTCCACGTCCGGGCCATACGCATATAATCACTCTAATTGATCAGGGGAGAAGAAGGTAGTATATAAAGGATGTGGACGCGAATTTGAGTGAAAGGAGAATAATTAAGAAATTATTTATAAAAAAATCCATTAGTTTTCTTAGCTGAGATTCAAACCTCAGCCTCTTCAACACCAACAAATCAAATTGGGAGATGCTGACGAATTTTTCTGCGTGCCCACCATTGTATGTATAATTATTAGTTCTCTCTAGGTGTGGTCCCTTGGGGTAAGGGTAGATATACCTTGATTTTTGTTGGAAGAACAGTAGAGAAAATCCAATCATTTTTTATTGTGGTCAACTTTGATAACATTTTACCATATTATTAGTGTTATTTTATAGGTATTGGTAATATATATCAAAAGTAACAGCTGCAGATAACATAACTTGATGTATGAATCTATTCCAATTGTTTTGGTAACTTTAGTAACTAACTTCTATTGTTCTTCCTACCAAAATCATACTATAGTAACCCTCACCAGTAAAATCAACACAAAAACATACAGAATGAATGTGTATTGCTCTGATATCTTATAAAAACACGTTTATTTCCTTAGAATATTTTTAAAATGCTTCAGTCCTTCAATATTTAAAACTTTTAATCTTCCATTCAATCAACTCCCTCTCTAGGTTCAATTAATTCCCTCTGTTTACATGACCCGGTTGAGTCATAACGGCCACCAATGAATCATTGGACGTAACGGGACGTTATATTGAAGATTATTAATGAAGGGAGATAATTTATATTAATAATAAGTCTTTACTCCCTTCAATACCCGCCTTGATTTATGTTGCAAAACTTTTCTAGCCCTGATAAAAGCTTTATTCATTTTGTGTTTCATTCACGGTAAATTGCATGGGAATTTATCAAAAATTTCCGAGTGACGTGTTTTAGCGCTCCCGGTCTTGGTGCTAATAAATCAACACTAATTTAGCAGGATGGTGGGGATAAATAAATGGCCTCCCCGCTTTCAGGATAATAATAAATATACGAGACGGGAAAGTTGCGAATTGAAGGAAAAATAAATACTTTTCTTAAAGACCTTTTAACACGATCCTATTTTTCTATACATGATTTATTACAGAAATGTCTGTGGAAAATAACATTAAAACCAGTTCATCCCCCCATGGTTAAAAGATCAGAGTGGTTGGCCATCAATTTAATGAATTCCGGTTCGATGGCGGGTTTTTTTGGTGGTAAACAGTTACTAATTAGTAATTATATACGGGATGACTTGTAAAACAATTAGAATATATTAATAACTGGCTGTTTAGTTTGATATCCTAAGCATGAGTTTTTATTAAGTGTGTGTTGGATACTTCAAAAACAAACGCAATTACTCTGACAGCTTGTACGAACATTCTAAAAAGTGATTGGTTCTATGGCTGTAATTTGCGATTCTGCTGCACATTCAATATTTCAGCCACTTATATTCATTTAAGAAGATAAATAAAGTGAAATTTCATCTTGCTTAAGCAGTTTTGGGTATTAACAAAAAATATTTAATTTATTTATATATCAGAAACCTGTATTAAAGTCGGTAAATTTGAAACTATTTATGCAAGTGTATACTTGCGGTGATGGCTAAAGATTATAGCGCTAAAATGTATTTAAAATTATTTTTCGGGAAAAATTAGAGTGAGGCCTCACTCACAAACTTCTAGCTAAATGCTAACCCATCAAAGTTTACCAACTTCCTATTGATATTGAGTTTTTGGTGTTTAGCTCTGAGAAAAACGTATATATTTCCCCTTTACATCACGATGAGAACTTTAAAAGTACCACTCTCCCAGCTCTCTATGTCTATCTCAACACTAACGATCTTGTGGGGATGGAATAGGATATTAACTTCCTAGTAAACTAGAAAAATAACAAAGGCAAATATTTAAAGTTAAATAAGAAGAATGAAAATCAAAATGCAAACAAAATTATATATTTTTATCCTACTGCCATTGTTTTGTTTATTATGTTCAAATTGTTGACGTTAATATTATATATATGTTGCAACATACCACAAAATTCTTTTGTTCAAATCATCCTTGGTATTGTTACTGTCATTGAACCAGCATCAGAGATCGCGCAGTTACTACACTCAAAAGATCTTGTTTAGCTCCAGAAGTATCTCCACAGGAGCAAAGATGAGGGCATACAAAGCTAGTCTTGTAAGGCTCAGCCACAATGAGCACGACTGAGAGGAATAGGAAGAGACTGAGGGCTTTTGAAAGGAAGGCCATTAGAACAATATGGGGTCCAGTAAGAGAAGAATATGAATATAGAATGAGGAAGAACTAGGCAATATATGAGTTGATGGAGCAACTAGATATATTAAAAATAAATGCTGAGGTATGCCATACAGACTTTATGCCTCTTAAAACCATCAGTTTGACCCATTTTTCACACGGTTAAGCAGCACCAAAACTATATCAAATTATAACGTTCAACATCTTGCTGCCCACTTTTATTTTATAGTGCCTCATTGTACAGTTCTTAACTAGCTGTGACAACAATAAACCAATTGTGGTAGTTGATAAATAAAATTAATTAGATATTTGAGAAGAATACTACCTTGTCCACAAACTGAGTGCATAAACAAACGCAATTCATTGACAAAGCAATATTTACCTAAGCACGATCATCAAATAATATAAACGAACTAAGAGATACAGTTCACCAAAGATCATTCATAGACAATATACTCAGTTACATAAGTGTAATTAAAAATAAGCATCAAAATCACCCAAAATGCATAATGGTTCACCGAGATATGTTGCCAGAATTTGTTTATTTTAATTGCTATGACGCTACTAGATAGGTGCTAACCTAATATTAGACTTTTAGTTCTGCTATCACTACGCTAATGGATCGCTTTAAGATAATCTTTAGTTTTTATATATGTTTATTTTTAAAGTTTTTTGTCTACCTATAAAAAATTCAAGTTTTTTTAAAGTGTCGAGATTATTTTTATTGATTAGCCATTTCCAGCCGCCTATTCTAAATTCCAAGCGATCCCGCTTTTAAGGTTATTGTGGGGTGGACATTTTACTAACTTGGAAAATTTAAATTTTCATTCATGTCCAAAAATAAGATTTTATAATAATTTTTTATTTTTTATCAACGCCTCCTCCCCTCACCATTTTTCAGTTCTCACATACCCATCTTGAAATTTTAAGATATATTTTATTTTCTTATATGCTGTATTTAAGTGATTGCCAAATTTAAATTAAAAACAACACCAAAAATTAATGTTCTATATTAGTTGTAACAATCTCCAGATCTTCCATTTCCTGGTTTTTAATTTTGAAATTCCAAATGTTCACATGTCATTCGGGTCTCCGGGAAAGGTCTTTTGACTTACTTGTCAAACTTCAATTTTATATTACACCACAAAGATGTTTTTACATTAATTTTATGAATCTAAATTATGCCTTTTCCCCTCATTTATGGTTTCATTTTGAAATTCAGGGCTCATACATTAATTGTTATTTGGGGTGGATCTTCAACCTGACTGAATAATTTAATTCTTCTACCACACTGCCAAGTACTGAGTTTAATAATTTAGTCTTGGGAATTTTGAAATCAAGCATTTGACCAGCCTTCTTTCTAAATAATAAATATTTAATTCTTATTTAGTGATTGGTGTAATACTTCTACATTTCTGGCAAATTTAAGTTTTTTTCATCATCTAAAATGGTTTATTTCTTTTTTCTTGGGGGACCACCCCATTCCCTATTTTATTAATTTAAAATTTATTTTGAGTGATCTTTATAACTTCTTGCTGTTCAGTTTTCTTCCACATAAAAAAGTAGTTGTTTCTATTATTTTTTGAGATTTTAACTAACTCACGCCCCCCTCCCCACACTATCCCTCATTTAAATCATTCTTACTTATAAATTTCAAATTTTAAGACAATTATGCTTATCTCTAGTTGTCCTTCTACCTGGCTGTTAAATTTAAAGTTGTCTCACTACCTATCTACCAAATTTGAATTTTGACACTTATTCAAAAAGTAAATTATTAACTATAAGCATCCTATTTCCCAGAGCATAATTTTGAGATTTCTCAATTTTAGATTTTCTGGTTACATGGGGCAGCTCCATTAAATTTCTGCCAAGCCATATTTTAAGTATCCCGGCTCATTAATTGGGTAGATACTGATATGAGTGAGTCATTGAGTCCCAAACCTTTCCATCTTCTTATGATAAGAAATTTTAAAATCCACCAAAATGTCTTAACCGATTCCTGAAAGTAACCTTCATATTAAATTCCAGGGCTTTATGCTAGACGGTTCAAAATATACCTAAGTAAATATTGAAAAGTTTGAAATTCCATTTTTCATGCCCTAGAAGTTAGGTTTCGCAAAACCACTTCTTGTCTCTTGATTAGAGCCTAAAAGAAACCTTCGAACAAAATGTAAATTTTCTTGACCCAAAGGTTGGGTAAGTACGGCGATGAATGGGTGTATTTTGCCCTTTATATATTACTAACAAAAGTACATACCTGTTGTTATTCAGGATAGAGTTTTTCTTTGTTTCAAACAGATAGAACAAATGCTCTTAATTTTATTTCTTCTGAAACACTTTTTAATAAATTTATAAAATCTAATCACAAATTTAAAATTGTATCTTAGCGGTACACATGTTTATGCACACTAGCTACTATATTCCATTCATGATAGGTTTTTACCTGGATGACAGTTCGAAAATCATATGTTTAGGTTTTGAGTCGCCAACACTTGTAAAAGATCACAGTTTTATTATAAATGTAAAGATCTTTAATTACCTGTTATATATTACATTAAAAATAACGTAAACTTAAGTTTTCTCATACTATTTCATTTTTATTAAATAATTTCTTTTTGTCAAACTCGAAACAATATTTTAAACATAATTAAAAGTCTTATTTTTCATTTTGGAACGTTACTGATTTTGTGTAATATAGTGCATACATCAATACCTTTTAATACAGGCATCGTATGTTCTTGGAAAAGAGAAAATTTTTGTCATTTTTTTACATACAATACATGATTTTATGATTATTTTATCGTATTTTGAAATATTTAACTGAATAAAGTATTTTCATCAACTGCGTGTCCGCATCATTGTAAAAAACTTGTTTACCGTTATGTTCAATCATATGGTTTAAATTCGTCAGCCGCCATTTTGAGGCTAGGTTCGTTAGAAGTTTTTGTGAAAGTGGTGTGAATATTTTTTCAAGGGGAATAAAACTATAAATAAACTTTGTGTCCAACCTCAAATGAAGTGCCCTTAGATTATTTTCATGGAAAAGTGAGAATTGCCATTTTGTTTTTAGCGTTAAACAATGAATAGATACTAAATTCAATAATCACCTTTCGAGCAGATTTTAAGAAAGTCAATATGATATCTTTTTGCCGCCCATTAAACTACCCCTAATTTTATGATTGGATATATAATTACAAAAATTCCTCAGGAGGACCTATGATACCTCAAATACCAAGTTTTAGCTCGAAGACAAAATAGTTTAGGCTCTATTTGGAGATATAAAAAGATAGATGCCAGCCCAAAAACCACTTTTTGGTTTCAAGAAGTCATGAAACGTTGACATTTATCAAAATCTCGAGTTAGATATTTTTTTTAACGATCACAATACTTCTTTCTTTAAGGTTTCTAGAGAAAGTAATAAAAATGAAATTTCTAGAGCAGAGATATAGTAAAGTAATTTATCGTGATCCCCAGGTAATAAGATAAGAAGGAATCAATATTAACCCAGACTATACTTTGAATTATTATTATTTCAAACGCCCGACTCAACTTGGATATTGAAGTGAATTTCCAAAATCAGCCTCCAGCCAGTGGCGACACAGGTACAAGGGGGCTCCGGGGTACAACAAACCACAGTACCAACAATAGTAATATTGTGGGAAGGGGTGTAGTTAATATTATTATTAATAATAACTTTAAACAAACAAGGATTGATTTAAAATATGGTTATAATTTACTGCGAAAAACTCACTATTTCAGATATTCCCTGTCTGACGGAACTATGCATAGGCCTAAGCTATAGAGCTACTTTGACAGGTGAATATTACTATAAAAATACAATTTAGGTTAATCTAAATCTAAATATTGAGATTAATAAAATAGGTTTACTTAAAATTCTATACATGAGAAATAAAACTAAAACTATCATTGTTTGTTAAAGAAAATAAATGTTTAGTATAATACAATTTTGGTTCAAATTATATGTTCAGTTAATGTAACATTTTAATATTGATGAATATTAAATATTACATTTGGACTCTGTTGTACCCATGATCTGTCTATATATATTTATCAGAATCATTATCCAAAAGAAAAAACTGGATAAAAAGTTATTAGTTGAAAATATTTCTTGAGTTAAAATTTTAACATAAATTAACAATAATGTTATTGTTTAATTTGATGTCGAAATAAATGTGAGGGTCGTAGTATTCTTGCAGTCTCGGGGATTGATGTAAAAAGATAATTACAGATGATAAAATAGATAGAATAATATATATATACATACATATCACCTGATTGAAGTTTTCGTCGCATGTAGTCTCTGTTGCAGGTTTTTAATTAGTGGTAAAATCACTGACAAAAATCGTAATGTCAGAACTCCTTCTTTCCTTAGCGATGTTATCTAGTTAGATGTCGGTTTTAATATGTCTGGCACCAGTATTATCACTTTTTACTCATTAAATCTTGAAATTAATTGTGGACTGAAATTTAGCACGACAGTCCTTCACAAAACCTGGGTGCCAACCTCAATCTCTCAATCTCTTGGCACCACCCAACATTCTTTTTGGCCCTCGAAAACCTTCCCCGTAGCTAGTAAAATATTGTCTTATTTAGAAAAGTCCAGTAATTCAAAAATCAGGCTAGAAACAAATAATGTATGAAAAGTCATAATGAAACGTAGTCCGATGGGTAAAAAAAATGTAACTTCGTTCTTTATATACAATTCTTGGAATGATACATAGTCCCGTTAATGTCAAAGTGTCAAAACTCAACTCTATAACGGTTCATACTTGTCAACAAAAATATTGCTTCTTAGATATTTAAAGCTGACAACATCGTGGGACGTAAGATTCCTTCACCATGCTTTTCACCTAAATGCTGTGTGGGCGAGTTTAACAACAAGGCTGCCACCTTTTTGTCTCTCTCGCACGTTCTCTCTTCATTGTTGGGCTTAAAACGAATATTCTTCTCCAACATATGCGTAGTGACTCTGCGCACATTCACAATTCTGTTCGATTCAAACAGGAGACGATCTTGCAGCTTAGTTAGTCAACTGGTTTCTTCTTTGATGAAAAAAGTAATAGTAAAAATGAATAAAGTCTGAAAGTTATTATAGTAATATTTCAAATTTAGTTCAACTGAATGCAATATTTACAAAGAAGAGAATAGCTTACAATAAAATAAAAAGCATTAATAGTGTCTAGTTCTGAGATTTTCCCGCTAAGGGCAGTAAAAGTTAACCTCAAGACAGTTTTACCAACAAACATTATATATTATTACAACCAGACACAAAAATAATTATACGTGAATTTAAATTTCTTACCATGGATATGAAGCTTTAGCCCAATCTGTAAAATGGTTTTGGTGCTAGGCCAAGATACAGACGGCATTGTGAAAACTACTTTTTTTTCTGCTGGTCATGAAACGTCCACATTTATCAAAATCTCAATCTCAATTTTGTTTTTAAGATCACAATAATTCTTTCTCCGAGGAGTCGAGGGACAGTAAAAATTAGATCAAACAAGATTAAATGGGTGGGGCTCGTAGCCAGGACGCAGCCAGAAAGAAGCCCGAAAGCAGTCATGGATGACATATTTGACACTCTGGGGCGACCCAGCACGAGCTGGAGTGAGGATGTAGCCAGAGAGCTCAAGCAGCTGGGTGTGGAGGGCGGTTGGAGGGAGAAGGTACAGGATAAAACGTAGTGGAGGTAGCTTGTGTGGTTGATGTGTAGTCTTCAAGGCCTGTGATCGCCGTTAATCAACTCAAATATTAAAAAAAAAAAAATCTAATTTTTACAATAAAAATGATTTATCTGATACATCAATGTTCAATCATATTTTTATCAGAGTTTCCATGGTGATTTAAGCCAAGAATAATTGTACAGATCAGCCACTGCACACATAACAACTGTCAATTTGCTAGGAAAATCAGTTTTTCGCTGAAAGACACTAGCTTTTCCATCATCCTGCACTCATTAAAGAAACTATTGACTTCCAACTCCCCACAATACCTTTCTTCACGTATTCGCTCACTCAACCCTAATAATAATAATTTCAACACTTGATCACAAGAAAACTCAATTTTATTAATTCCTCTTCATAATTCCAATCATTACTCAAATTCTTTCACTGTTTCAGCATCTCGTTTATGGAATACCCTAACCAGCGATGTAAATAAATTAGAATTGAATGGTTTCAAGCGAAAAGTTACAGATAAGCTGCGTGTAGAAGCTCATTCGTGAGAGGGGTAAGACGTAATCACACCTTTGTGTGTGTGTGTGTGTGTGTGTGTGTGTGTGTGTGCGCGCGCGCGCGAGCGTGGTACGTAACCCTTGTGTATTTTAGCTCTAGTTTTTTTAAATACTTTCTGTGTGTTTTTATATATATTATTTTGTTAAACTTCAGTTTAATTGTATTGGTTAAGTGTAAGAAAAGGCAGTAGCCTTAACTTTGCCATTAAAGTCGATTATAATAAAAATGATTTATCTGATACATCAATGTTCAATCATATTTTTATCAGAGTTTCCATGGTGATTTAAGCCAAGAATAATTGTACAGATCAGCCACTGCACACATAACAACTGTCAATTTGCTAGGAAAATCAGTTTTTCGCTGAAAGACACTAGCTTTTCCATCATCCTGCACTCATTAAAGAAACTATTGACTTCCAACTCCCCACAATACCTTTCTTCACGTATTCGCTCACTCAACCCTAATAATAATAATTTCAACACTTGATCACAAGAAAACTCAATTTTATTAATTCCTCTTCATAATTCCAATCATTACTCAAATTCTTTCACTGTTTCAGCATCTCGTTTATGGAATACCCTAACCAGCGATGTAAATAAATTAGAATTGAATGGTTTCAAGCGAAAAGTTACAGATAAGCTGCGTGTAGAAGCTCATTCGTGAGAGGGGTAAGACGTAATCACACCTTTGTGTGTGTGTGTGTGTGTGTGTGTGTGTGTGTGTGCGCGCGCGCGCGAGCGTGGTACGTAACCCTTGTGTATTTTAGCTCTAGTTTTTTTAAATACTTTCTGTGTGTTTTTATATATATTATTTTGTTAAACTTCAGTTTAATTGTATTGGTTAAGTGTAAGAAAAGGCAGTAGCCTTAACTTTGCCATTAAAGTCGATTATAAAAAAGTCGATTATTATTATTATTATTAACCCTTAAAATTAGTAATCGTTTCTCAAAATAGGTTCAGCTTTTCTCGTAGATTCAACTAATGGAAATGGGCTTATTAATTATATATAACTGGTAAAACCTGATTTGAGGCAAAGCTAAAAGGCAAGACTGGTTCAAGCGATGGCCTGCTGTTAAAACTAGTACAAGTGATCTGTTGACAACACTAGAATTGCCTAGTTAAAACTAGCATAGGTGATCTCCTGTTGGCAAAACTAGAATTTCATAGGCAAAACAAGCACCAGAGATTTCTTGTTGGTAAAACTAGGTTAGCCTAAGTCCTATTAGCATGAGGTAGATTTGCCTGGGTCAAATTTGTTGAGCTGTTTTATTTATTGTTTCGTAGGATAAGGGCAGTAATGTATCTCACAATTGGACCATTTTATTAAAAACTAAGCACTAAAATTGCTAAAAAAATTAATGTAAAATCAATGCTGAAAGAGAACAATACTTCGCAAAAGTCATTTTGTCCAAAGTCATTTATTGCTGCATTACAAACTTTTGTGTCATTTTGAGTTGAATAAAAAAATTTTTTTTTTTGCAAATACATTTCTTCGAAGAACAACTTTTGTTGCAAATACAACAAAGGGAACCCTGCCCCGTACCAAATGAATCCTTAATTTCTGCAGTCCTCAGAGACATGCTGTGTGGTGGTATCTCCTCCTCAGATAAAAATGTATGTGCGCAAGAATCAAACTCCGTTCTAAAAAAAAAATTAACCTTATCATTACTAACATTAACATTATTTTTTATTCTAAGCTTATCCAAGAAATATTCTAGGTTTGAAAATCTCAATATATTACCTGCATTACAGTTTGTTAAGCACACCATAGTTTGTTCCAATCTTGTACAGTCCATATTCATTTCTATCAAGAACAAATCCAATAATATTTCAAAGATCTCCTTTGTATTGGTCAACATCAAGAATTGGGATGGTTATGTTGTCTCTAAATTCAGCTGGTAGGTGTATTTTGTCAGAAACGCTCTTAATTTTTTTGATTAATTTTATAAATTTTCTCGGACAAGCTCCCTTGTGGCACTTAAGTCTTTCTGAATGTTGATCTCAATTAAAATGGAGGCATCAGGAAGCTCTGAAGCAAACATATTCTAATCTTCGTCCTTCTATTAGAATACCACGAGAATTGCCCAAGGCCTATCTTAATCTTCTATGTACTTTATATCTGAAGGCAGTGAAGACGTGGCGAGACTAACTCTTTGTTCAATTCCAAACATTGGCTTCTAAGGAGATTGTTTGTTTCAGAATAAACGAATCTGATTCTCATAAATTAGATTTATCTTAAACTCTCTGACCATTTACTTGAAATTCTGTTTTCATCCTCACAGCAAGTATGTTTTCAATATCTTGATTAGCTCTCACTACATAGTCTTGGCTTTAACTGTGCCGGGGCTTTCCATGAATTATTTTGAGCTCCAGCCACAACGTCATTATCTCCTTTATTACTTGATTTACATTACATTCTCATCCATTGTCTGATTGTAAAATGCATGGTGCCCCTATAGCTATAAATATATCACTCAGGTAGTAGCCACAGCCTCAGGTCTCTTACTTTGCAAAGCATGCAGCAGGACAATTTTCGTTAAGGGGTTCTGGTATACCACTATGAACTTAAATTGTCCATCAGCCTATGTATGTAAATCAATGAGATCAACCTAACAACGGCTATTCATCTTAGAATGAAGACTTGGCTTTGAGACCAGCTCGACTCTTCTTTGTTTTCTTCTTTTGGTACACTTCCCACAGTGATAAAAATAGGAATATCATTTTCCTAGTTATATTAGCTTATTTACTTGGTGTTTCAACTAATATTCTCTCTTGACCACCATGGCCTAGAGCAACGTGAGCAGGTTCAATTACATCAAAGATCTCTTCAGATAGGAGTTAATACTTAACTGCATTATTTTATCTTCTTTCTATAATTTATCAACACCTTGAATCTCTTCAATCTTCGATATTGTATAGGTGTATTCTTTCAGCAGATTTTGAAAAACAGAACTCCTGTAAAATATCGGCATATCTTTCCTTCAACATTATATTAAAATATGTCTTTATCTCCTTCCATTTCTAGTATTTTTTAAACTAGATTTATTTTCCACTCTCTCTCAGAACTTTGTCCTGAAGTTTGAGCAACATTCACGATGAATAAAACTCATGCACATGCAAAATAAAGTTTATAAATTTACTGCTAATTGAAAAGAAAATATACTATTGTAACATTAACTAAATGATGCACAGATTCAACCACTCTGACTATCAAAACTAAACTGACGAATTAGGAGCTTAACACTACTCAGTGTGTATAAACAAAGCCAATAGAGTCCAAGACAATAATAACCAGTGCAAGCCGATCCTAACTAGTTTTGACTACATGCGAGCATTTAGTCTGAAGGGTGTAAAAGTTTAGCCTAGATAATTCTAGTTTTTCCTTAAATCGGGTTTTGCCGGTAATATATATACATAGACATATGTATAAAGTCCAAAACTAGCGACGGCAAAGGGCATAATTTCTTCACGGTGGGTTAATACAGGTACAATAGTCTTTTTGTTGCATCTTTGTTGTTTTATTGTTATGAGAGGTTCCCATATGATCTACTGAGCAGGCGCACTATGCTAATCACAATAAATCGTAGTTTTCCCTGATTTTCTTCGTCAAAGTTAATAGTTCACCAGTTCAGGACCAACCTACAGCGTGTGGTTAAGTCATTTACTATTTCGCGGCCAACTTACAGCGTGAGGTTAAGTCGTTTATTAGTTCGCGACCAACCTACAGCGTGCGGTTAAGTTATCTACTAGTGCGCGACCAACCTACAACGTTCGGTTCAGTCATTCCCCAGTTTGTGACCAACCAACAGCGTGCAGTTCAGTTGTGCACTAGTTTTCTATTAACTTACAATATGCATTTCAGTCGTTCACTAGTTCATAACCAATCCAAAGCCTGTATTTCAATAATTTTAAATTTAATATATATTTGAGGTACTTAACGTGCACTTTCTGAAGCAACTGATTATATCCGTACATGACTTATAAACTAAATTTAATCTAGACAGACACAAAATCCTACCCACGGCCGTTAATTCATCATTAAGAATGGGGAAACACTTATTTCACCAATGCTCATTTTATCGGCCATGTCAGGAATCAAACGTGGGAACCTTTGCTCAGTATAGAGACACCCTACCAACTGAGCTATGGTGTTGGACTGTATTTCAATCATTGAGTAATTCGTGAACAGCCTATCTCCTGATGCTGCGTCCTTCAATAATTCGTGATCATCCTATAGCATCTAGCTAAGCTACACACTAGTTCATTACCTACACTCATTCCAGTGAAATGATTACATGGCTTTAGATATTAAATCAATGATGATTGTTGTTTGAATCTGTGTAGAGTATTGTATGATTTTTATAGCCAGGCCTTTTAGATAAGGTAAACATTTTTTTTCTGTCAATATTAAAATCATTTCACCATATTATTAGTATTATTTTATAGGTATAGCTAATATCTATCAAAAGTGACAGCTAACGATCACATAAATACATTATAGTAGATCTTATAGATTTTCTATTTGTCAGATAAGGATATTCCTAATAAAACTGAGTTGTATCTTTGTTGAAAAAGGAAAATGTTAAATAATTACCCTCCTTTCAGCCCACATAAGGCTGAAACAGCAGCTCTTGAGAGAAGAGCGGTATTGTTCTCTCATTTTGCTTATGTGGCTGAGATTGGTAAGATAATCACGATAGTTTACTGTCGCAAAACCTCATACGATAGCTTACTGTAAAGTTTCAACTATATCAATTTTAGGATATGAACTAGCTAGACTATTTCACTTTGGATAATAATTCATTTGAACTATTAGTTCGCGAATTACGCATCTATATCTGGTTACTTTTAGTACAACTCAATGATCTCGTAGATTGTATCACTGACTATAAAGGAACATTTACCCATTCTCTAAGTGATATATTTCCGTAGAGAAACAAAGCAAAGTTTCTACGAGTATAGTACCCTGGATACCCTCAGTGGTCCATATTGACACCTGGGACCTCCTGATATGGTAAAGTGTGAACCACTAGAAGTCACCAATCAGCCGATATTTCGATAGTAATTTCCTGGAGATATTAAGGGATGGAAGTCCATGTTTCACACTAACACATTTGCGCTCACGAAAGAAGGTAAGAATTAGCTATTTAAATTTTCAGAAACTAATACGGTAAACGTTTGCACATATTCAGATCAGAACATGTGTTTAATTCATAAACACACTCATGTGTACACAATATCTAGTTGATGCTAGGTTCTGTGTGTCACGTGATCTCTGGCAAATCAGGATAGCTCTAAACACAGGTGGCAATTTTATTGTTCAATTACACTTTTATTAAGGTATTCTATAGCTATCACTAGATTGTAGCATAATAAATTAACATAAATAATGGTTTGGAGTGAGAAACGGGGAGGGCAGGTATTTTTTCATACATACTAACATTTGTCTGATGTAATCATATTTTTGAAACACATTTTAAAGTTTAGTAAGGAGAGATAACATATTATTTATGAATAAATCACTATATTATGAAAAGATATATTAAATTATAAAGGGTGCCTTAAATAGTAAAATAGCATGGTTTTATAGATTGGTGATTTTTTAGTAGTAAATCTCTCTTTTTCCTTGTGTCGAGAAGCTGCGTGAGTGGCCAACATTTGACGAATAGTTTCGACGTAATTCTACATCATCCTCAGGTCTTCATTAAATAAACACAAATCAAACATAGTTAAACAAGAATCCAAAAGATAGAGTACCAATGAAGTGATAAATATATGTCACTATGTTAGAAAAAATAAGATTGATAACTAAGAAGAACTGCTATAAAAGAAAATAGGAATATTTACCGTAGTTATGAGAAGAAGGTTAAGTTCCTCACTACATGGCGATGAATTAATGGTTTCAAGAAATAAATTACATGATGTGAAAAGGCGTGACAAATAAGCTTTTTGAATATTCAATCCAAGCTTGTTTAGTATTTAACACCACTCTCTTTGACACGTTTTATATATTTTAATAACATATTATCTATTGATTCATAACAGATATGCTTATATACAATACCCCTTACAAGAACTATCTCCAAGTCTACTGAGTGTAATCGAACGTTTTAGAGAAGAGAGCTGATCACACCAGCTATACCAATAATTGTCTGTATACTTGTGAACCGAGGGATAAAATGACCCCCAAGAGAAAGAAACAGAGAAGAACAGTAATGAAAGAAAATGAAAGGTAATGGAGGGTGGAAAAAAAGTATAAAAAGTTTACAAAGAAAAAGAAAATGAGGTCAAGTTGGGAATGGGATATCAATTTGACAACGTTACAGTGACTTTTATCTGGGAGTTGTTAACCTAACATGGGACAGCAATTTACCAACGTTACAGTGTATTCTGGCTCGGGGTAGCCAGCCCACACTGGACATCAATTTGTCAACATTACCGTGCTTTTCAAATCGGAGTTGTTAGCCTAGCACTTGACAGAAAATTACCAACACTACAGTGTATCTTAGCGTGAGTAGTTAAACTATCATTGGACGACTATTTACCAACATTACAGTGTATTCTAGCTTAGGGGTAGTTAATCTAGGATGGACGGCAAACTATCAACATTACTGTATGATCTAGCTTGGGGTAGTTATTTTATTTATTTAACACCGTGTCTTAATACCCGTTCGGGTTATACGCTTAAGTTCTAATTACACTAATGGATTAGGAATTGGGAAGATTGAATTTAGAGGAAGTGAACCAGCCTTTGCGTGGAGGTATAGTGGAAAACCATTTAGCAAAAAGCACCCCAGTTCACCCGACCTATATTCGAACCTCGATCTACTCGTCCTCGGTGTTCTAGCTCAACAGGACTGGTGCGTTAACTAACTACGCCACCGAGGCAGGTCTTGGGCTAGTAAAACTTTCACTGGACAGTAATTTACTAACATTACTGTGCCTGGGATAATATCCTCTAGCTCATATAATATTACACACCCAGCTCTAACATCTTGATATGAACTAATTAGGTGGCAAGATAAGCCTTTATACAAGCATTTTAGAAAACATATTAAGAGTATGTATTACGTAGCGTCTATATTAATAATGAAGGAAATTATTTCAATTAGTTGGCTACACTTTAAACTGGTTTTTTAAACTCAATCCTTAAACTTGTGAAATGTGTATGAAGTTATAATATTTTAAATAATAAGAATTTTGTTCAAAACTTCTTAATATAGAAAGGTAATAAGGTATTTTCAAATTTAACTTTTATCTTTACATACAAAAAATATAATTAAACAATAATGTAATAAAGGTTTCACATTAAAATATTATAACTTCCCTCATTTCACTAGTTTATGTAAATTTATAAACTGTCCTATTCCACCCAATCTCATTTTTTGGAAAATACAATTAACTCCCACTATGTATATTGATTGATATTAATTAATGGTTTTCCTTTTTTATTGATTACAGTTAGTTATTAATATTAAACCTCATTTGACAAATATCTGTAATATAATTCCTTTATTCTTTTAAAAAAAATAGTTTAGAGAAGGAAAATGTTGACATAAAACATTGGAATAGGAGAGTTTTGAAAATAACCACAATGTAAAAAGGAAGGTCTGAAATAAATTGAGGATTTGGGTAGGCTTACTGACTTAGGATGGGTTTACTTTCAAACTACTCTCTTATTACATACTATGAAAATAAAAAGACACAATCTTACTTTGGCGCTAAGCAGTAACGTAAAAAGAAAAGTATTTTTAAATATATAATATAACTTAAATCGCAATTTGCACAGAAAATTACAATTAATCGAATAAAAGATTTAAAAATGTATACATTAAGTTATATTATTTTAAAATAAACCAATTATGGGAGATTTCAGCTAAATTTGGGAAACCCAAAAAAACTTGTCAAGTTAATTGAGGTATGTGTGGTGTGGAAGGATATGGGTCACATGCCATCAGATACTTATGAAATAAATAGTGAGTTTAACAAATGATTTAGCTTTGTTGGGAAATAGTAAGTAAGGTGTGGCAAAATCTGCTGAACTTTAATTAGAGGCTAGTAAGGAAATAGGTTTAAAAGTGAACGTTGAAAACCAATCATATGATTAAACAGAAAACATGGATTGGGAACGATAATCTAGATATTACTTCGAGCAATATGTAATTTTACAGAGTTTAATAGGTTAAATAATTAGGAACAGTTACAACTAGCAATAACGATGATAAATTGGCAATTAGGAAAAAGAAACTGTTGGGTATTGTATGTTATTATTCGGTCAGTAAGTTGTTGACGTTTCACCTGCTTTCAAGGAATGTAAAACTCAGATATACAAAACAATAATTGTACTGGCTGCTCTGTATGGGTTTGAAACGTGGCCTCATATTTTACCAGAGGAAACAATCTAGGTTGTTCGAGAACAACGTGCTTAGGAAGATATTTTGTCCTAGAATGAATGAGTCTACTGGGGAGTGGAGAAGGTTAACAAATGGTGAGCTACATAACCAGTTAGCCTATAAACAAAACGAGTAGTAAGACGTGATGATAAAAAAAGATCTATGCTCATCACAATACATTGTTAGGGTAATCAAGTGTCGTAGATTAAGGCGGATGGGACATGTAGCGTGAATGGGAGAATCTATAATAGTGCTCAGAATATTTACTGGCAAACCCAATGGGCAGAAACCATTTGGAAGACCTAGACGCAGATTGGAGGATAGTATTAGAATGGACCTGAAAAAGATTTGGTGTAATAAAGTGGAATGGATAGAATTAACTTAATATAGGAAAGGTGGTGTACTTTTGTAAGTGCGGCAATCCATTTTCGAGTTCTTAATGAAATAGAGTAACTATGTTGAATTGCGCAAACATGTTTAAAAAATGCCAATTTTCCTAAGTTACCATTAAAAGTTTAATGAAAGCATATTATATCTTTTTGTTCAATTTTGGAACAATCGAATGTTTTTGAATCATGTTCACAGTCTATCATCCTGGGTGGAGTAATTTTCAAATACGCGTGCAGCCTGCATAGGTAAGATTCGGTGATAAAAAATAATACTATCTAACTAGCTCTCTGGATTTATGGAAACTGAAGTTCAAGGATGTCAATGTAAGCTTGCCATTCTATCCTATTCAGACACACCTCGACCCATACCTAACCGGACACCCAGCCAGATTCTTTCATCTTCACTTTCCCATTACTCTCACATCAACATTTGGTCCCCTGTAAGTACTCAGTTTAATATTTTGGAATAAAATGTTGGGCTGCTTAAAATTAAAATATAAATACAGACTTACTAATGATTATGACATTTAGAGGGGCCTTCTGTGCTTATTTCTCAACGAAGACAATTAAATAGTGTAATATATTTAATTGAATCATTTTAGTTAAGATTGGTACAGAATATGGTTAGGCCTACATAATGTATCAATTTGAATCATTTAGGAGCTAATAATACTAAAATACCTTGGTAAATGCCGTTAAAATTGAAAACTGTCTATCTTGGGACAGTAGTATATTTTGAATACACCACTGCCCAGGTAAATGTCGTTAAAATTGAAAACTGTCGATCTTTGGACATTAGCATATTTTGAATCCCACAATACCCAAATAAATTCCAGTAAAATTGAATACGGACGATCTTTGGACAGTAGTATACCTATATTTTAACACACAAAAAATTGATGCTAAATTAGTAAGTTATGGAAATTAAATGCCTATATTTATATGTATAGTATGAATTGACAAAACCACCCAATTTAAATTAGGATAGTACAGATTTATATTGGTATTAGTAAATCATTCTTAACGGATAAACCGGCGGTATTGATAATTATGAAACTAAAATGTTCTTTCAAATATTTGAGGTAATAAATGATGGTACTTGTAAGCCTTAACAATAAATTGATTTGTAAGATCAGTATTATAAATAAACCCAAAATAATAAAGCAACCTTGAGATGGATGAAAGCAAAGGAGAGAAAATCCCCAACCACCTTACAGAATTATAGAGGATAAAGGTAAAACATAAAGGAAATGTAGCAGGCATTTACATGGTGAGAGAATGAGAACTAATTTGTGGGAAAACACTTTAGACCATCAATCCATCCAATATTCTAACCCCAAACTTTACGTCTGCCAAGAAAATATACCACACGAGATTGACGCCCATAGTCTACGTGTCCATAAGTGCAGATTACTTGATTTGAAGAGGGAGTTATTTAATATATTCACAAATAATAAATGTGTCACAAAGAGTGTTTAAGGCCTTTTCTTCCAAGTTTTTGTGTTTTCTCTCCAAAGGACCCAGTGGTGGTCTCAAGTTCAGAGAGGGAAGATAAAATTTATAACGGAATGTCTAAGTAGAGACTTGGGGAAGGATGGAGATAGTCATAAAAACTTTCTCAGATTAAAAATAGAGAACATCTATTCTGGTTTCTAGACCTCAAACACATGCATGCTAGTCAAACTTTTTGCTTAGTTTTAACCAAAAATATATACCCTCTAAGAAATATATATTTATAAATCTCTCTTAGTACATTTCGTGACTAGTTTTAGTTTTACGGACGTTAATAAAAATACTGCTTTTAATTTATTAATATTATAAATTGTGTCAGAGTCTTTGAGACAAATTGTGCCACTTAAAATAAAGGTTCACTTAATTTGAGTGTTTTTAAGAGTCACATATTTGATATCCATTTTATGTGACATCCCTACCCCTTTTTCCACCACCCATATTCACCTCAGGCCCCAGGAGAGAATAGTTTTGATGCATCACGACATAAACTAAAGTATTTTTGATTCCTCAGTTGATTTTTAAAAACATTTTAACACAAGGACAATTTAAATGTTTAATATAAGGGATAGGAATGATGAAGTTAGCTTAGACAAATTGATCACGCATTAGCATAGAAAGATGATAGAAAAACCACAATGATCAATCATATGTGAACCACAAGTCTGGAGTCCTAATGGTGTGGTCACAAAAGTTGGTGCAAATTTAGTTTGATAAATATTTATTTGGGAGATTTTTGTTGTAAAAATGTATACATCCTGCCTTCGTCATCAACTTCTTAAAATAGAAGTGTCCCATTGTCTATTATAATTATACACAGATTCAAGGATTACAGAACCAGTAGGGATGGGGGATGCTTAAGTCCCCTATGATTTTATTTGATTATGTTTGTGTGTGTGTATTTGTGTGTGCGCGGGAACTTACTTACAACCCCCCTTCCCCCTGAATTTCTATGTGTATTCAAAATACAGGATATTATTTAAATCAAACTTGGCAGCTACTCTTCATTTTTAAGAAAAGAATTGAGTTTTAATCTAACATATACCCTAATTTGGCACTGGTTACAACACTTAACTAGAGAAACTTATCTAGACAAAGACTTACAATAGTTTCTGTATCGCAGTGTTGCTAGAGTAAAAACTTGATAGGAAGTTAAGTATAGTCTTTTTACCATAGCTTTTTACTTGGATGACTGTTGAAAAATCATATGCTTAGGTTTTGGTTTGCCAACACATGATAAAGATCACTATTTCGTTATAAATGATTTGTATTTTAATTACATCTTATATTTTTCATTTAAACTAACGTACTTAAGTTTTCTCACAATATTTCATTACTTTTAATAATTTCTTTTTATCCAATCCAAAACAATATTTTTAACATAATTAAAAGTAGGCCTACCTATTTTTAGTTTTGGAATGTTATCTATAATGAATATATTATGGATATATTAATACTTTTTAATTAATACTGGCATCGTATTTACTTTGAAAAGATAAAATACTTGTTATTATATATATGTACATATATACACATTAATTAATTAATTAATTATTTTATGATTATTTTATAGTATATCAAAATATTTAACTGAACATATTTTTATCCACTGCGTGGGTGCACCATTGTAAATAGCTTGTTTGCGTCACGATCAATCACATGATTTAAATTCGTCGATCGCCATTTTGAAGCTAAATTCGTAAAACCTTTTGTAAAAGTATTGTGAATATATTTTTTAAGTGGAATAAAACGATAAATAATCTTTGTGCCCGACCTCAAATAAATATAAATAATATTAGCTTAAATGTCTCTGTTTAACTATCACATTCATACAATATCATATGTTTTCATTACTGCTACCCAACGTGATAAATATCAGCTGTTGGCGTAGGAAAACATTAGAGACTATTTATAGTAACTTTGTGAGCTGCCATCCAAGTAAACTTTGGCGGTGAATGTAATCTATCTCACAGTCACAAGTTTATATAAAACTATTATAATATACTGATACGCAAATCATATGATCTATAGCTGTCATTAGTTTCTATTACCTATATTATTTAAATTGAAAAACTACACCTGGATACGGGAATATAACCCGGGACCTTTGGCTTAATACGCTATTTTCCAAGTCCAAGTTTGATTCCCATGCTCAAGTGTCATTTTTAAATTTAAAGAATATGATATTAATGTGCGCCTATAACCGTAATCGACAAATATAATAACTTGGCTATTTAATCCATCAGTCTCATTTCTTAAAGGATAATAGCTGTGATATAGCTTAAATAATTTAGATGTTGACAGAAACACGAATAAGTTGGTTGTTTCCAAGCCCTTATTCCTACCACACTCTTAAGAAACACTGACAAAGAAACTCATAGAACTAGAGTGTTACACATAATCCTCTTTAATTAGATTCTAAACGTAAAACCTGAATGGTTAGTAGGATGCGCTGCTTAAAAATTATATTCTAGAGTCATTCAAATTTTGTTTCAGGGAAAATCTCTCAAACACTTATTTCTGTTTAGCTCCCCCCCCCTCCACCCAACTACCCTCTCCCCCCCACACACTCTTACACACTTCTGAAAACCTTCCGGCTACCGAAGATCTTGGACCGATTACATCAAAATAAGGACACAGGATAAAGAGAGAATCTACTAAAATGCACTAGCATTCTTCTATACTGAGAATAAATAATCATTCATTCAAAAAACGCTCTCACAGGCTCACTCGTCCGGGATTTGAATCACAGCATTCAGGATCCAATCTAAGTATGTTAACACTGAGCCACAAATAATAGGCTATATTATTGTCTATGGATTAGCAGGCTCTCAACCATTTAAACATTAGCCTTTTCAAGAAATCTGGCAATTGCTAAGACATGGCCACATGTGGAATCACACTCATGAATATAAAAGAACATTTAATATTTTTTTTTTAATGTAGAGTGTGTGACAAAAGTGTATTTTAACGTTTAGACAAGATTTCTAAATGNTAGAGTGTGTGACAAAAGTGTATTTTAACGTTTAGACAAGATTTCTAAATGAATGATGAGTTTGCTGGGGTACAATGTTATATGGGCTTACACCTTTTAAAAATAAACGTTTGTTATGACAAAGGTTTAAATTAATTTAAAAAGGTCTTTCAATTTGTATAGTGATGCCATTGCTGTTGTATATTGTATTCTATCTAAAAATCTGTATTTATCTTAATGATAATTCTAGGTAAATTATAATATATTTCACTAGCACACTCAAGAATGTACTATTAATTGTCTTTAACAAGAATTAATAGCCTAGAGGTGCCAACGTAAGCTCACTGTCAAACGGGAGAGGAGGATCCCGCAATTATATAGGGCAAGCTAGGTGAAGAGTGGGGTAAGGGCATTTGAGCAATTAACACAAGAGGGCACCAATATACCCTTCCATTTAAGTGTTGGGAATCAAGTCTCAATTTGCATTAAAGACCAAGATACAAAGATTGTGCAAGGATGCATCATGTGCGGAGGACAGGGCCAAGATCAAGAGAAACTGTAAGGGTGAATCATGGGCGTAGAACAACATACATGACATTATGAGCGAATAACCACAGATTAAGAATATCCAAAGCTATTAATTATGCTTTTAGTGAAGATTACTCTATCTAGATATCATATTCTGAAAATTGAAAAATGACACATGGACACAGGAATAGAACCCGGGACCTTTAACTTAGTACATACGCCAATGCTCTGACCACTGAGCTATCCAGGGATCGTCCCGTGCCCAGGGTCATTCTTCACTCATATTATCTCTCTGCCTTAAAATATGAGTGAGGAATGACCCTGAGCACGGGACGATTCCTGGATGGCTCTGTGGTTAGAGCATTGGCGTATTTAGCCAAAGATCCCGGGATCGATTCCCGTGTCCATATTTCAATTTTCAGAATACAACAGATTAAGTTATAGCGTGTTCATTCGATAGCCTTACACCTACTTTTAGCGTGCTGATAACGAGTATTAGAACTTTGATATTATTATTATATCTCTAGTAAATTATTTTGAAATAATATTCATATTAAAACAACAGTTCTATCTCTTAAACCAAGAGAGTCTTGATAAAACATTTTATTCTCATATTCTCAGGCTTGAATTAGTTAATTCTCACCTTAATGATGCCTAACCATCCCTCCCAACCCCCAATCCTACCTCCTTTCAGTAGAATATATTGATAGTCCGGTATCCCGGGGCACGGGGATATAATTCAAGGTCTATTTTAAAATCAACCTCACTGATATCTACACCGGATTTTAATTGTACACACCACCAACATTTTTAAGACAGAGAATAACAATTTATATACCATGTATCTGTCCCATATAAGGCATATTGTATCTGGCCCCTTGTATCTGTCCCATATGAGGTCTATTGTATCCAGCTCCTTGCATCTGTCCCGTATAAGTTCCCTTGTGTCTGTCCCATATGAGGTATATTGTAACCGACCACTTGTATCTGTCCCGTATAAGGTCCCTTGCATCTGTCCCATATAAGGTATATTGTGTCTGGTCCCTTGTATATGCCCCGTATAAGGACCCTTGTATCGGTCCGATGTCTATCCCACGTGAGGCCCTAAGCCACTATCGGTCCGATGTCTATCCCACGTGAGGCCCTAAGCCACTGTCTCGCATGAGACCACCAGTGTATATCTCTGTACCTTGATACACGAACGCATTAGGAAGCTGTAAAGAGGCTGTAGATGAGAATCAGAGAAGCAGGTGCAGGGACAGTTTTATAGCTGACAGACGGTACCTACCCATTAAGCCAGTGGACGCATGTTGAACAGGTACAGTCTCAGATTGGCTGGCACCCCTCCTTTCCCCACCCCATTTCAAACAAACTTTAGGGCAGTGTTCCACAAATGGTGTGTCGTGGTGGCGAATCAGGTGTGGCATGTGTACACAGCCCAGGGAGCAATGCATTGATATTCAATAAGAATGCAGATGAAGTTTGTTTGAGCGTTAGCCGTGCGTCGTCTTCATTTCTTATAGTAATATAATATAATATTTAGCACCGCGTCTTACTACCCGTTCGGGTTATACACTTTAAGTACTAATTACTCTATTGGATTAGGAATTGGGAAGGTAGAATTAGAGGAAGTGAATCCGCATTGGCGTGGAGGAAGAGTGGAAAACCATTTAGGAAAAACCACCCCCAGTTCACCCAACCGAGATTCGAACCTCGATCTCCCTGTCATCAGCAGTCAAGCTCAACACGACAAGCGCGTTAGCTAACTACGCGACCGAGGCGGGTTTCATTTCTTACAAATACTATTCATAATACATCTGACAAAATTAAAAAAATCCATGTGAAGTTAAAGCTATGGTTTGCTCGAATTACTAATGGTTTGAAGTTAATCCAGGAAAAAAATCGTCTATAAATTTCCTAATTTTGATTTAGCGTACAACCGTTAGACTGCGTGCATAATTTATTTTCTTCTGTAGCGATGCATATCCAAAACAAAAATATGCAGACAAAATGTAGGCTTGTTACCTATACCATGAACTTAAAAAGTTTGAGAAAAACACTGCATTCGAGGACCTGGTCCAATGTTCCATTATTATCACCGTTAAGTTACTTTGAAACGCATGACATGCTGGAAACTAAGATAAATAAATTTTGGATTTTCGATGTTTACGAGCAAGCTCAGCATTAAATATTTCCGGTATTGGTGTACATGCATACACAGGAGTAACTCTAAACTAGTCTGGTTTATCAGTGACGGAAAGGTCAGGGCTCGAATTCCAGCGGGTATACTAAGGTGTTATTTAAATAATGGTTTCTCACGCTCTCTATGAAGATGCTGGCTATATTTTTCTATAAATTTTGCCTTTCTCCTACATAGCAGTAAGCAAAAGGCAGTGCACGGGAAATAAAATAACTAAATCTTTTTGGAATTAATATTTGATAAGCTGCTGGCATCTATACGTACTGTACATAATTAACTGATCCTCGGAACGGTTAATTTATTCTTTCCTACTGATTAATAAATACACTAAGAGAGAGAACAAAGTGTGCGATAGAACTAAACAACTGCTTAATTATAGTTACAAAAACATATTTGAAAGGTAATCAAATTTTAAAGCAGCAAGTGCTTTCCGATTCAATCGGACTTTAAAAACAGATCTGCTACCTCAATTAAATTTTTTGGAAAAGTGAACATAAAATAGTAGGGTTTATTATTATTTAGTGAAAAAGTGGTTTTAATTATCCCCTGAAATCAAACTTATGTATTATTTGGGATAGCCATTAAATATTTCTCAATTATACGTTAAATATGAATAAAACTGATAATATAATTATTATTCTTTGACAAACATTTACCGGTGGATATTCTATAAGTAAAGTAAAAACATAAATCTTCGTATCACATTTTTTATTGCAATCATATTGTTACAATGTAATAAGATTTTAAATAAATAACTAGAAATATAAATTTTTCAGACATATTTTATCTGTTATTCCTATTATTAATTTTTTTATTCTCTTCTTTAAAAACATAACTAAGTTTACTAAGAACAAAGTGTATTAAAATACTTTAAAAGGTGAGGACCTGGTGGGGTAAGGTGTTAGACTTAAATTTTAGGGGTACGGAGTTCAAATCCCAGTCCCGACACAGATTTGTCTGATTAAAAATTCCTTCCTTCACCTCTGGTAAAGTGTGTGCTTCCATGCTTTGTGAATGTGAGGAATTCCAGGCTCCCACCGTGATTCGGAACCCATGTTAAACTGTAGGTTTCCTCTGTTTTCCACCATCATCATTCTCACGTATCATCCTGCCATCTGGGGATAGTTGATTTCGCCTTAATAGTGTCCCCACCCCCAAAATGAATTCCTCCATTCACCAGGAGAGCAGAGGTAAGATAAGGCTGAATGGCCAAGATCTAGAGCATTACCCCCACCCCCAACCACTGTATTTTAAAGATTAATTTATTAAAATGAACGCATTAAATAAACTACTTAAATATTACTTAACATAGAATATGTGTTTAGAAATAAATGTCTTTAATGTACCTTGGGACTCATTTAAATGTATACTCTCATAAGAGGAGAAATTAAACTTTAAAATGATAAATATTTATGAACTATTAGACCGAAATAAAAAAAATTCTTAAGTTCAGGGATAAATAACGTTACAATTAAATTGAGTAAGCATAAATGTTCTGTAGTGAAGGATTGTTTAAGATGTACGTGAATACAATCGTGGATCTTCAAATAGCCTTTGACTCGCCATGGCTTAGTAGAGAAGAACGTCATGTATCAGGGCGCGGCGGGGAAATTAGTGGAAAGGGTAATAGGTTGTAGACTCGCGGAGGTGCGGG
>CABFVX010000931.1:0-23255 GCA_902151425.1 Timema shepardi
ACAAATCTTAAAGCGGAACAGTTACCAAACTCGTGTTTGTTATTATAGGCCTAGTTAAGAGAATGTTTATTTATTATACACAACAACATCTACATAACAGTAGAATAATTTAATAAGGAACTTTATCATATATATATATTTATATCATTTAATAAGTTCGAATAGTTATTTAAATTGATCTTAAATGCAACTTTATTTCTACTTTTATGTTTTTGGGGTGTTTTTTCTACAGATTTTTCCATAATAAATAAGTTCTCAGAAGTAATTTTTAATAGTTTTTTGCAAACATTAAATTTATAAAGTTTTTCTCAATATTAAATTCCTAAAGTATTTCTCAATAGAAAATTTTTAAAGTATTTCTCAATAGTAAATTTCTAAAGTATTTCTCAATAGTAAATTCCTAAAGTTTTTCTCAATAGTAAATTTCTAAAGTTTTTCTCAATAGTAAATTTCTAAAGTTTTTCTCAATAGTAAATTTCTAAAGTTTTTCCCATTAGTGTAATTCTAAAGTATTTTTCAATAGTAAATTTCTAAAGTTTTGACTAATAGTATTTGTCCAAATTTACCCATTGAAATATTTCAATAGTTTTTTTAAATAGTTTTTTGTATAAATTTTCATAAGGGTAGAGCCAGTGGGTCACTTTCTCTCATAAGAATAGCATCGATAAGTGGTGGATCGGGGAATATTATTTTGGGTTTTTAGCATTGATCCTCCTCACTGTAGAGTTGGATCACTTTCTCCCACATTGATCCTTCCCATATACAAGGTGGGTCACTTATCTCATAAGAATTCCATTGATCAGTGGCGGATCGGGGGATATATATATATTAGCATTGAGCCTCCTCACTGCGAAGTTGGGCCACTTTCTCCCACATTGATGATTCCAAGTGCGCTGATGGGGCAATTTCTCTAATAGGAATAGAATTGAACAGTGGCGGATCGTGGAATATTATTTTGGGGGTTTTAGCTTTGACCCTCCTCACTGGATAGTTAGGCCACTTTCTCCCACCAATTGAGCTTGTGGGTCATTTTATCTGGTAAGAATAGCATTGATAAGTGGTGGATCATGGGATATTATTTTAGAGATCTTAGCATTGATCTTCCTCACAGAAAATCTGGGTCAATTTCTCCCCCATTGATTCTTACCATTGAGCTGATGGTTCACTTTCTCTTATAAGAAAAGTATTGATCAATGGTGGATCGTGGAACATTATTTTGAGGGGTTTTATCTTTGATTCTCCTCACTGAGAACTTGGATATTTTCTCACCTATTGATCCTTACCATTGCGCTGATAGGCCAGTTTGTCTTATAAGAATAGCATTGATTAGTGGCGGATTGGGGAATATTAATTTGGGATCCCTAGCATTGATCCACCTCATTGGTCCACGTTTTTCCACATTGACCCTTCACATAGAGCCAGTGGGGTCACTTACTTACATAAGAATAGCATTGATCAGTGTTGGATTGTGTTTTTTTTAACATTGATCCTCTTCACTGTGGAGTTGGGTCAATTTTCCCCACATTGATCCTTCTTATCGAGTGGGTGGGTCCTCGTCAAGACAAATTGAGACAGGAATAGATCGTATTTGCATTACGACATAGGGTTAGTGACCTGGTGTCTTCTGTCCCTCCTTCAATGTCGTAAAAGTGTATTTCCATTCCAATGGAGTTTTATTCCATTGTACTTGTTGGTTCATTTTGCTCTTCTATGCAGCGATGTGTTTTCCCCGGCGATGTTATCGCTCATTAGGGTGATGTCGCAACTAGATAGAGAACATTGACACAATCTGATTATGCACAATCAGAAGCCTCTCTCTCTCTCCAGATAGAAGCCTCACGGTGATTTATAATTCTCAGTTAGGATCCTCCCCTGCAAACTCTGGTTCGATCACAGACAACTGCAATTAATGTGACTTGACGTATGAATACGCGAAAGTAAATGTAGTCACTTTTTTTTTTTGGTAGCTGTCATCCCCATTGGTTCCAAAACTGTGGTCCGCGTACCTACGGATGTCCAAATGAAATACGTAATAACACAGATTTTGACGTGATGCCACAAGATTCTACTTCCCTTTGTTTAAATTACCGATAAAGCTTTGCATCTGAGGAGGTTATGTTGTAGGAATGTCAGTAGACCTGACCAGGATTCGAACCCCGATCTAATTTTCATCAGCAGGCCTGTCTAATACTAGAGTAACGCCTTGGTAAGCACCCCGTTTATGTATGGTTTTAGATGAGGAAGTGTAATGGTGGAAGACGCTTTTGCTTACTGTAACAGTCGGGAATTAATTATAACAACGATTGAGGGGGCGGGTGTAAAAACGTCTTAAATTAAAGAATTCATTAACTTAATTTAAAACACATCTGCCTTTGGAACAAATGGGACAGAAAAAAAAGATGAAATATTGAGAAATACATCGCGATGTCCGCAAATGGGTTAGAAAAACATATCACACAACTCCGCTCTTGGAAACAAGGAAAAACATATTACGTATCTAGTGCGATGTATTGCAAAATTTAGGAAATATGCCTCAGGGGTATTACCTGGAGAGAGAGAGAGCTAAAAATAGTGGGGCCAAATGCCGGAACCACTACTTCTGTTCCCAGCCTTCTGCTTTAAACAAAGTATTATATATATAAAAACACGAGTCTTTAATTCAGTGTGATACGTTTTGACCTTAAAGAAATATAGCTAATGGTTGTATAAATATTTGGTATTTGATATACAAAACTAATAGGCTTACCTATATAAAACAATGTTCTAGGGTAATTTTATGGTAGAGCTTGAAAGTGTAATTATATGGTAAAGCTTGAAATCTGTTGAAATATTTTTAAAGTAAACAAACTTTGGAAGGGTTTGTTTTTTTAATTTGAAAATAATTTAATCTACTATAATATAAAGTGAATGTAAGCCCAAACAAAGAAATGCCTTCTGTTATAAATAAAACAATGCTGTTATTTTTTGTTCGCCAAACATACACAAAATAACTAATTTTTAAAAGTTTGGACACCCTTAAGTGTCCTAATAAGAACTTGGAAGAGTTTTGGAATACTTACAAAGACGTCTTAGTAGTTAACGGTATTTACAACAAGCTTAGATAAGGGGTCCGCGTAAAGAAGCATTTAGACTTGTACCACGTTATTTAAGAGGTGGTTTGTTATTTAAAAATATATCTATCCACAAACTTGATCCAAATTCTTATATATTGATTTCTATAGCTAAACAAATAATAATGAAAAGGTGAAATTAGCTCATTTTCAACGACTTTTAACTCGAGATGTCGAAGCGCGGAGATCAAAATATGTTCTTAAAAATACATAGCTGACCTTTCATAAACGAATCAAGTCATTCTATAATAGGATCACAACATAAGGTTCAATGATAATTTATTGAGGATTGATTTAGATTTTATAGGTTTTAAAGCTTTAGAGCTGCCATTCCCACAAGAAATACGGTAGTGAGGGGATATAATTTTCCTTTCAAGTAGGTGGCGTTTATAGGGGGACGGGGAGGAAAGCATTTGGGTACCATATTTTCGAACAGAGTATTCTGTAAATTGAGGACTCCAGACACTATCTGGGAATATATTAATGGCTGGTAGTTGATAAAGTAGTCTCAGTCCAATTCAAATGTGGAGCAGATTCTAAGTTGTGAGTACAAATGGGGACTACTGAGTCTAGGTATTGAACAGTGAGTCTAGGTGTTGACCAGTGAGTCTAGGTGTTGACCAGTGAGTCTAGGTGTTGACCAGTGAGTCTAGGTGTTGACCAGTGAGTCTAGGTGTTGATCAGTGTGTCTAGGTGTTGACCAGTGAGTCTAGGTGTTGACCAGTTAGTCTAGGTGTGGACTAATGAGCCCAAGTGTGGACTAGTGAGTCCAAGTGTGGAACGGTAAGTCTAGGTATGTACCCATGAGTCCACGTGTTGGCCAGGGAGTCCAAATGTTGACCAGTGAGTCTAGGTATTGACCAGTGAGTCTAGGTGTTGACCAGTGAGTCCAAGTATTGGCCAGGGAGTCCAAATGTTAACCAGTGAGTCTAGATGTGGACTAATTAGCCCAAGTGTTTAGCAGGGAGTCCAAGTGTGGACAAGTGAGTCATGGTGTGAGTTCAAGTGTAGACAAGGGATTCCAAGGGAGCCCCGAGCTTAGTTCAGTGAATATAGGTGTGAACAATTTTCATAGAATATTTGTTGGCGTGGCGTGTCGTGCGTGTAAACTAGTTTATAGGAGGATAGTTTTGGAGCTATGTATTGGGACTAAACAAAATAAATTACTATTGTTTGAATTATATTATATATCTTAAACCTCGTTATTAATTTATTTAGTTAATTGTGACTTTTTAATAACACAAGGATTGTTGTATTGTTCCTAATTCAATGTAGTTTCTAAGATTTGTTTTCAATAAACACAACCTCAAATAGTACACCCTTAAATTAAGGGTAGTTCAATAGAATGAAACATCATTAATTTTTTTAAATCTTCCAACATTCTGGTTCAAAATGGGTATCAGAGATACGGTTTATATAATAAACGAGAACGTGTGTTGGTTATTATAAAAAAATCGGCATTTTAAGTTAGTTAACTAATGACTCATTTAACATTTTGCCATAAACTATAATATACACTATAAAAAGTATGTATGATTGTGTAATATCATTTAATTTTAATCATAGCCCAAGAATCGTAGTCCTTGGAGTGGAATATAGAGCCATTATTATAACTGGTCTAACGGCTGGACGTGTATATTTTCTCTGGCATGTCGCAGTACAAGCTTCCTCTTTTACAGATTATAAAATAGAATGACGCCAACTCGAGGAAAAGGCAACACTTGAAAGATGTTTAGTCACTGGAGCGTCGTCTACAGTAATTTTATTTCCAAACGTTTACACTACGAGCATTATGGCTCTTAGGGTAAAAGACCGCAAGGACAAACAGAGTTGGGGCGTCTCTGGAAATATAACACGACCGCAGAAACTGTGTGGACATTTGTTGAAATAATAATAAAAAAAATAATTCCTTCCGTGCTGTTTCTTCTTTTATCCCCTCGCCTCTCGCCCGTTTTCACCACCTACTCCCTTCTCTCTATTTGCTCGGAAAAAAAGGCAGGTGAGGAAAAGTCTACACTGCGCTGGGGAATTATTTCCCTCTCTCTCTTTTTTTTACGAGCTACATTTTCCTGTTGGATTTATGTAACCTCTTACGAACACAAGTTTCTTTATTCTAATTTCTTCACGCTGCGGTCCATTTATGAGAAGAATTCTGATTTATTTGGTAAATGCAGTGGCATAACCATGAAAACGGATGATGAAAAGGGAATTATAGGGACTTTGACCCTCTCATTTGCTTTGATGGAATATAAAACGTTATAAAATATCATCTAATGATACTTCCTAATAAATTACTGTATAATTTCTCTTACAATCAAATAAATTACTAATCGGACAAAGAATATAAATAGAATTGTAATATTTTTGTTTCTGTCGCTATGACAACACGTGTTTCTAATTTTAGAGACTTACATGAAGTTTTTTTATTTACAATTAAACCACTAAGTATATGCATGTGATTTTGCTATGGATGCACAACAACCTTAATTAGGTCAATGCCAAAGGGCTATCAGATTAACACTAAATATCTTAACATTTGTATTGTGTTTATATATACTTCAAACTTAGGTATCGTAATCGGTGGGTGTGCGGATTAACGTCAAGCTCATCCAGTATAATTTGCCGATGACAGGGCGATCAGGATTCGAATCACAGCAGGTTATACTAAGTCTGGATTTTAATACATATGCTTTCCCTCCTCTCTCCAAGTGAATGCGGGTAAATTTATTATGTATACGTTCCTAATCTCTAATAGATTAGCGTAGTTAAAATAAAGAGGGTCTAGACAGTTAGTAAGAGACGGTGAAACAAGTAATAAAAAAAAGAAAATTTTTCGTAGAAAACTCGATTGAAAAGTATCTACGACGTCAAAAATCAGAAAAAAGAGTCTTTAGGAAATATTCAAAGCTATAGAAGGCCTATCACTTGACGTAATCATATAACAAACAACGTTTTCGCTTATTATTTTCATCAATCGTCTGAGTCATACACTCATTTGAAGTATTGTGTTGGCATAAAGACGGCTATTTTATCGATCTGTCACACCACAAATCACGTTGTATGGACTGATATTAACAGAAACCCAACTTTTATTTTGTGTGTGTGAGTGCTCTAATCCAGGGCTTCCCAAACTTTTTTTTTACATCTAAGGACCCTTGCACTAGAAAAAAATACTTGCTCAAGCCTTTATACAATTTTTTACACTAATATAGAGTTATTAACTTCAATAATGACAGTTAAGTTTTAAGCTGAGTATTCCCCAAAAGAGCGAGCAAAAGCAAACATTGGTTCATGCTCGCCGATATTTGCCCTTGTTCACGTTAAATGTTCACCTTGTGACCATACTAGAGCGAATATGTTTTTGTTCGCAGTTGATCCATCATTTTGTAGTGAACAAACTAATCTAGCTGATTATGACTTGAGTATGGCTGATTTAAACAATAGGCAACTTTGTGCAGGTACCTACCCGATTTCTGTATACTGTGTGCACCGGCTTATTTGAATCTTTTAACAACAGTAAACTTTCGAATGCAAATAATTTTGTGTTATATACTTCTGCTATGCCCATTTCCGAAGTAATTTTGAGCTTATGTAGTCCTCTTCTAAATGAAAAGTGTAGAGATTGAATCATAATTTTAATTTCTGAGATTTCAGTGTTCAACATATTGTATAAATCTTTACAAGCATCCTCTTGTTTATTTTTATTATTTGGAACAGCAAAGTTCCATAAAACAGGTCCATCACCATAGGTATTCATTAGTTTTAAAACGTTTATTTGACCCTTCCATGACAAAAATAAATCAATAAAATTAATAATTCACCATTTAAAATTAAAGCTCTTAATTGCACTGCACCATAATCATTTCAACCATACAATAATCACCGTCCACACTAAACTATCGATAACCAATCATTTATTTGATACACCGCTCCAACCCACCGATTTTTTTTGAACACGAACGAGTGAATGTTCTGGCTGTACATTTGCCACCCTTTCTCATACCCCTTATCACTTCAACACCATCCCGTGCTACCCTCAAAATGAACTCTTAGAGATATGCCTGCTTAAGGTACAATTTGAGAGCTTGGGTCATCTTCCACCACTCCTAAAATAAATACATTCTAGATACATGCATGCCTACATAGATAACTATATGATTGAGAGTTATTAACGTCACTCCCAAAAAATTGTTTTCTAAAGACATGCCTGCATTGCTAGTTTGCAAACACCCCCCCGCTCCCCCAAAAATAGTTGAAATTTAGAGTCATGCCTACATTGATAAAGGTATAATTTGAAACGTCTCCCCCACCCCCCAACCCCCAAACAATTTAGAACCGTCCAAACAAACACGTATTTGCATATGCCATTCTGATAGATTGTTATTTGTGAAATATAGAAAAATTACAACCAGACAGGTATCTAAACTGAAGGCCAGAATTCATACAACCAGTCTTTTCTTTTTCTATATTTACATTCTAAAGGTAAGTCTGCACTAATATACAAAGACGTGAAACTCATGTCTGTAGACAATGTTCCACGATTGTCTATGGATAAAAGGGGTACTCCGCAACTCCCTATAGACCAAAATCGCGGGTCTATGGTTTCCCATCTGAGATGGGAAGCTTGAGACAAGTTGCGTGACATTTCGTAGTGTGGACATGTGATAAACAAAACCCATTCAGTCTCAGTCCAGCCTGCTAACCCGAGAGAAGCTGGTATGGTTTCTATAAATCTCGTGTCCTCTTTTGATATTTTGCTTCCAACAATCTGAAGCAATTCTTCGATGTCTAAAGTAGTTAAACAAGTTAAATTGATAAAACCTGAAACATCTTCGAGTTTCAATCTTTCTAGAAGATTGATCCCACATTTAGGGCTATTAGAAAAAAAGGTTCCATGTCCACCAACGTTTTCTTTTGGCCTTTTTTTTGGGGTAATCATTTGGTATGATTGTCGCACAAGTAGTAATGCCATAGACAGCAACGTCACCCATGGTATTACGGAGACTAAATTAAGGTGCGGACGCGTGACAAATTCAATAAACCGCCTTGAGATTTATTCACGATACTTTATGAGTGTGGACAAGCCTTTAGAGACGTGCCTACATCACTAAAGCTTCCAATGAATGTTTGCACTCACTCACAAACTTGTGTCAGTCAACACATTAACGGAGATGAGAGGTAGAGAGGATAAAGAAATTCCAGCGCAAATTCCCCCCGTCATCCCCCACATAATTTGGGAAAGCAGTGGCGCGTTAATAAAGCTTCCTGTCGTAAATCAGTGCAAACTGTTGAAACAATAACTGTCCCACGCGCTCTGTTTTCAGGTCACAGCCCTCACTTTCACTTCTTTCAAGACCAAACAATAACACGGAATTGTTTTTGGTTCCCCCTTTGGCACTAAAACTGATTAAAAGAAAGTTCGAGTTTCATCCCCTCCCTTTTCTCCCCTTCCCTCTGAGTTCTTCTCAGCTTTCGTTAAAAAAGAAATTAATCAAAATGTTTTATTGAAAATAAATGAGTGATGTTTGTCTCATTTCTTGGAACTGTGGCTTACTGAATAATCTTTCAGCGAGGTGTATTTTAAGGCCGAAGACCTAGGGTGGTATGTAAGAACGTATAGTGAATTAGTGAACGCTTAGTGGACCGATACTGTGGTTCCGAGCACACTATCACTCCACCTTTTAACCGATGATGACGCGAGCTAAACCGCGCTAGTGTCAACAAAGAATTCACTTAGTCAACTTCTTGCATACAGCACATTCTCAAAAAGGAAATGGAAGCAGGATTATCAACTTTTCCCTCGGCTAGCTAATTGAGAGTTAAGACAGAAGACGCGGGACTGAAACAGATTTGTGCAGGAACCACATAGGTAGTCGTGTGGTCTAACTTTCTGGTGATGGGGAGATCTGGGTTCGATTCCCAACCGGGTGTACTGACGGTTCCTAAATGGTTTCTCACGCTTGCTAATTAAGTCTCATTATAGGCTGCGCTTTAAATATAGTCCTATAGATGAATTCCAATAAGAGGGTGAGAGGAGAATACACTTATTTGATTCTGAGAAGGGACATGTCCCCCATACCACTCTTCTTTCTTTCCCCCGGAAGATATGAACCTGAGAACGCTCATATACTACATTCATGGTAGGAATTACTCTCTGAAAGGTCTTTTTTCCTACCAATATCTTACTATACAATAGATTTCTGGTAAGGAAAAAGGCCTTTAAGAAAACAATTCCTACGCACATCTTAATATCACACACATCGGATTCACCTGATGCGCGAGCATGTGCAAACTCTTCACACAGTCATCTGTCTGTACCGTTCCAGCATCCAAGACACAATGGGAGATTCTGGCAAGATTAAATCTTCGTTCTACTGGCTGTTGCTTTCGTCATCTTAGCTGCGAAACCACGAATAAGAAGAAGAGGAGGATGTGGCTTCTTCTTTAACTAAGGTTACTTGGCTGATTGTAGAGATACGCCAGACAGCGAACAGTTCATTATAGAATATCCTTCGGGGGACAAAAGCTTGGATGAGGGCTTACGATAGCTTGGTGGAGATAATTATGGAAGGTGGGTTAAGCTCGGAGCTTCTTAAATAATTTGCCGATACAGTGTTGAGTTTAGAAGTTTCATGAAAAATATATAAATGAAATAAATAATGAAAATTTCCTTAGTGAGACTTTCCAGCCCGTAATTTTACTATCTAAGGTAAAACGCATTTATATCCTGTTTGAGTTGTTATATAAACCATGGAGATATATTTCATTAAAAAAAATCTCTAAGAATATCCTGCCAAAGTCTGTTTTCAACTTAGAAACTGATATTAATTAAATAATATTTTTTGTTAACAAAGAAAGTAATATATTATTATTATTATTATTATTATTATTATTAGCACCGCGTCTTACTACCCGTTCGGGTTATACGCACTTACAATAATGTGCAATGGTAGGGTAATTGTGAGATGAAATGAAGGACCTACAGTTTAACGTGGAATCCGAACCACGGTGGAGACCTGGCATTCCTCACATCCACAAGATGTCTTGTCAGAGGTGAAGTAAGGGTTTGGTAATCAGATAAATCTGATTGAACCCCGGCCGCCAGCATAGAAGTCTGACACCATGGACGTGCCTGGCTTTCAGACTTTGGGGGGGACAAAGACACAAAATATTATAAGTGATTTAACACTCTCTAATAATAATTGTTTATATACTTAGTATAAACAACGCGTACACTAGAAATACTCTTAAATTCAGTTTCATATTCAATATAAATGTATCAGATGAACATTAATACCAATTCAAAAATTTTCCTTTAACTCAGATTAAAATAACAATCTTTTTTCTTAGTTGTTCAAAATTTTAAATAACTATAGCCCTATCTGCAAGAGTATTAGTAATTTTGTATTAAATAAATAATAGGAACTATATTTAGTTTACCACACTGACAACACAACTTATAAATAAAATACTTATATGCCATACAAAATACTTATTTTAAATTAGCATAGGCTTCACCAAACACTCTCTTTCTTCGTTCATTAACTACAATAAACTTGTTCATAAGATAATGAATGCTTATCTTATCCAACATATCTTTATGTGTGTGACACACAGCCACATGATTAATGCGCCTCTGTGTCATATTGTTCCTCAAGTATGTTTTAAGGCGACGTAACGAACTAAATGATCTTTCCGCCTCACATGACGAGCTTGGAACAACCAGCAGTATACGCAACAGAACCTCAACATTATTGCATTGCTCTCACTTCAGGAGATAGCCTTCGAAATGCGGTTAGGGCATCTTCAACACAAGTAGGTGCACTTAAACGAAAAAACATGTTTTGTTCAATTTCAAAATCTTTCTCGTTAATTTCAGGATACATTTTCAGCACTGGGTTTATTTCTCCTTTTAAAAGACTCCTTTCCAATTTTCTCATGTGATCAAGTCCTTCTTGATCAAATCTTGACTTTAAACCTCCAACAGCTGTGTCTATAATGGCAAAATACTCGTGGTGAAGGTAGTCCTCGACTGAAGTAGAAGTGAACGCTGTAGCAGGACTTGTGTAACGCATTGGTGGTTTCTTCTGTCTTGGTAGAGAAAGAGGCTGCAGGTTGTTGGTAACAATGATTTTGTTAGCTTCTCCCCAAATTAATAAAAACTCGTCATTTTCTCTGAGTCTTTGTAAACTAGAAGACACTATTTCTATGGCCTGCATAAGTACGGAAGTATTCATTTTTCTTCCCTGAAAAGATTTATTCAAAATTTCTAAATTATTTATTATTTTCCTTGCCATAAGGAAGCCTAAAACAGTCTCTCCTCACTCAAACACTTTGAATAACCCACTTGCTGACTGTAAGTGATTTGCTTCAACAGACAGTGCTTCAAGTGTTTGTAAAATCATTGAATAGTTTTCCAGAATCTCTTCAATCTGAGCACCTCTGTATATCCACCTGGTCGGACAAAGGGGCTTAATGCTGGCATTAGATGTCAAAGGACCATTAAAAGTAGCTTCTCGGATATTAATAAACTTGGTTTTAGCTGTCAATGATTGTGAAAACAAAACTCCAAGTTCATGGGCCCATTGCATTGAATTCCTCACAGTAATTGATGTATCACATGCATCCCTTGTTACCAAGTTAATGCAGTGCGCCCCACAGTGAACAAACACGGCTAGAGGCTGTCTATCCTTTATTATAGACTGTACTCCTTTGTTGATCCCACTCATATTTGGAGCACCATCATAGGTTTGTCCACGCAAGTTCGAAAGAGGTAGTTGAACTCTGGTCATTATATCAAAAAGAATGGCTGCAATCGACTCCCCAGTTGTTTTACTAGCACTGTATAGCCCCAAAAAACTTTCATGAGGCTCTAAGTTTTCATCAACCCAACGCACACATATACTAAGCTGTTCAGTCCCAGTAATATCACGTGTACCATCACAAATCAAAGAAAACAAATTCAATTTGGAAGATTGAATTTCAGCACAAAGATTTCTCACAATTTCATTACCCGTTATTTCCAAAATCTCATTTTGAATTTTTCCATCTGTGTATACCTCTCGTTCCTTATTCAACCAATTTGCAAGATATGAATCATCCTCGGAACGTAGTTTAAGAAGATGAAATAAGTTTCCACTTTCTTGTTGATTTCCTCTTAAAGCTAAGCCTTGCATGGCTAAATATTTAATTGAAGTGAAAATTTTCAAAAGAAATTCCCTAGAAATCTTACGTTCAGAAACTAAAGAAGAGTTTAACTGGTTATCAATCGGGGTTTTCAGCTGTCTATAACTTAAAACTGCTTGTAAATGACTATCTGACTTTTCATGTGAACGAAACTTGTCCAATGCCTTTTTCCAGTTTTTAAATCCATTTCTAGAAAACGCCGGATCCATTTTCCAAGCAAGATTTTTATCAGGACATAATTTATTATATCTATTACAATAAAAACAAAGAGCTCCATCGGCACTGTTTGTAGAGACATCTATATGCAGCCAAGTGAACTCCTTATACCATGCTGGTTGAAACCGAAGTATTTTTACTTTTAAATTCTGAGTTGGAAATTTGGTTGGTATTGTAACTGGCTGGTTTGGTGCCAGATATGTATTACTTTCACAAATATTAACTTGTGATTGATTAAACACATTTTCTGTTTTATTAAAATTTAAGTTGGCTTGAAAGGACTTTTCTTCAGACTCGCCAAAGCAGTGTTTTTTAGGAGATTGTAGTTCAGTTGGTGAATCCTGTTCTCTTTTGATTAAGAAACGATCCATGCTCAAAATATTACTCAAATCACGCTGATTTATATTAAGTTCACTTTTACACACAAACACATTAGCAAATACGACATAAACTCATTTATTTACAAAACATTTAACAAACCACACGCCACACTATTTATTCTTAATATTCACAAGATTGCTGCAACTATTCGAAAAAGTTAAGAACTTGCAAATAAAACAAAATAATTTACTAATACAATAACAGTGTCACCAGCCTAAAAACTATTTTAGCAGCGCTAGTGTCTATACAAATGAAGCAAGATCCGCCTATTTAATAAGGTCATTTAAATTTAAAATAGCTAATTTCAAGAATTAAAAAAACTATTCAAATAAATCAATAAATTCTCTATTGAATTTAAGGGTAAAATTTTGGGGGGGACGTGTCCCCCCCGTCCCCTCTACCAGGCACGTCCATGTCTGACACCTTACTCCTAGACCACCAGGTCACCCCAATATATATATATATATTAAACATAAAACTACCACAACATTACTACAAAACGTGTTTCATCGTAAATTTGGTCGTAAATTGTATATTTGAATATTTGTTGTTATGGAATAGGGTTTAAGCTGTGATAATCTTTGAGAGTAGTAGCCACGTCCAAAATTTGGGAGTAATACACTTTGGTTTCTCTTTTTAGTTCACTATACATTTTTAGTTGTATTGTTGCGACTATTAACTTACGTATTGATGATTTGGGAATAATTGTTACCAAACAAAGTCATGAATTACAATCCTTTATGGACTTTAAATTTGACTTTTATTACTTTTATTTAGCTAGTCTACGACATACCGATTATAACATTAATACTAAACTCACGAAACAACTTTCAATTGGTAGACTTATGGAAGGTTGCCATGTATTTAGGCAACCTCAGTGGTCTTGGGGTCAAGTGCCCATCTCCGGATCCGATGTTCGTTGGCTCAAACCCATGTCGATTATGGCACTAAAAGAAACTGGGAAGGTATGTGAAAATTCATTTTCCAGCAGAGTTGATATGCCCTTTCGCTCTTGCTTATAAAAATTATCGGTATAAACAGACAGTTCAGGAAGTTCACGTTAAATACCAAAAATAAATAAATATTATTTATTTAAGAACATTTAAACGAATTAGAATGCAAACTAAAACAAGTGTTTTGGTATATTGTAGTTTTGAAGCTGTCCTTATTATAGCTTACAAATACAAACTAATTTAAACATAGATGCATTATGCACCGAACTACGGACACATTCGTAGTCAATTTGATATCTCCCATCTACATAAATAAAATGCATACGGTGTATGTATGTCCTGCCAGGGCACTTTCTCCCACTCATTAGAAAGTTTAAATTAGATAAGGACGCTATGGACGTCATCTCCACGAGAAAAATTCAAAACTTATAAAATTCATGATGTCCTATCAAAATTCGAGAAGCTGTTAAATTACAAAATCTAGGTGTTAGACCAACTTAAAGCTGGTGACATATTTATGGAAACCATTAGCATTCGTTTTAAAGCCTGGATTATTATTATTATTATTATTATTATTATTATTAGCACCGCGTCTTACTGCCCTTTAGGGTTATAAGCACTTACACTAATGTGTAAGGGTAGGGTAATTGTGAGATGAAATGGAGGACCTACAGTTTAACGTGGGATCCGAACCACGGTAGTGGCCTGGCATTCCCCACATTCACAATATGTCTTGTCAGAGGTGAAGGAAGGGTTTGGTAATCAGATAAATCTGTGCTGGGACCGAGTATTGAACCCCAAACCCCAGCAAAGAAGTCCAACACCTTACCCCTAGACCACCAGGTCACCGTTAAGTCTGGAATAACATTTGAAAATATGTAACTACTGTGTCTGAGGAACTAAGATGTGGTGTCTGTCAATGAGGATATTTTAAAACTGCTTGAAGGAGAAGTTGTTTGATACTTGAGCGGGGACTGTCGATTGCGACGACAAAAAGTAAAGGGATAATTATCCAGTTGTGTTTCTCGGCAGTCTTACGCCCTCAGATACACCTATGCCTAAATTTAAATGTACAATAGTAATGTTGTTACGATTTCTGAATAGTCAAAAGAGGTTTGTGTAGTGAAACTCGTTTAGAAATCAATAAGTTGACAAAAGACAAATATTTCAGCAAACATCCTCACAGGTTCTTCCCATGATGACCCAATTTTTATATCTCTGATATCCCTCGCAACTACCGATCTATACGTGTCATTTGTACTTCGCTGGTAACAGTTCACAGTCTGACTGGCATTTTTCATGACGATAATTAACCAGTGTTATGGCCGGACCCTAAACAGAGCTAGTGTCAACCTTCCTACTCCAGTTTTCAGCCATATAAGCGTATTGCCTTCTCAAGAACGCATTTGCCACAGACATTGAAGTGTAGGCAGTACAAAGTAATTTTAAAGTTGTTATTATAAAAGAATAACCAAAAAAATCTACTCGCCCCTTTCTCCCCCCAAAAAGCAGTAAATCGATCTTTTTTTAAAACGTCAAATACTTTATGGAAAATAAACAAAAGGATTGCATTGAATTCCTCTCCTACTCTGCCGCAAGGCAGGATTAAAACTTCTATCAATAAATTTGGTTAGACCAACACCAAATACTTGCGCATGGTTGGGCTGAAAGAAGAAACCCGTATCAAGATGTTGGCATTGATCTACACTTCCCAAATGTGGACTTTCTCTCGTCACCTCAGAGAGAAATATTGTAACCCTGAAAAAAAAAATAGGACTCGATATGTTGATAAATGTCGACGTTTCATAACCCACTGAAAAAAAAGAAGTTATTTTCGCAATGCCGTCTGTCTGTCTACCTCTGGCTAGAGCCGACGCTATTTTACTGATTGGGCTAAAACTGGGTATCTGGGGTTTTAATAAGGGTCCCCCTGAGGGGTTTCTGGAATTAGATTTCTAACCCTATATTTTAGGGTAGTTTAGTGAAGAGCAAAAAGAACAAACATAGATTTTCTCGAAATTAGCTATAAATACACGGTTTATTGTTATAAACAGGATGAAAACTCCCATTTTCTCATTAAAATGACTCTGAGGGTAATTAGCATTGAATAAATTTTCACAATTTCACCGTAACTATCTAAGATGTGAAATAACTTATCATTGTAAGAGGCATGTTGAGCTAGACTGCTGTGGACGGTGAGATTAAGCTTCGAATCTCGCTCGGATGAACTGGGAGTGGTTTTTCCTATAAAGTTTTCCACTCTCCCTACACGCAAATGCGAGTTCACTTCCTCAATATTCAGCCTTGTCAACTCCTAACCCATTATCGTAATTAGTACTTAAGTATATAACCCAAACGGGTAGTAAGACGCGGTGCTAATAATAATAATTATTATTTCATTTATGATCTTAGGTGTAGTCTTTATACAACAATGCATGGACCCATTATTTCGTTTCACAAATCTTACGGATTTCTGGTATATGTTTATTTTATTATAAAAGCGGGGAAAGTATTTGCGGTGCGCCGTACCATTTATTTTATAAATGTTGTTCCAAAAGCTACTGTGCAGTAAAGTACCACGTACTTCGTGGCAGTAGTTCCAACAACAGATGTAGGAAATGTCCTCCGCGGGCCTGAAGACATGTCCGGATACGCCTCTTCATCTTATATCATACGCCTGGTATGATATAAGATGAAGAGGCGTGTCTATACATGTCCTCAGGCCCGGGAGGGTAGGAGGTTAGCATTTACAACATCTGTTATAGGAAGACTGCAACGAGGTAATAAATTACTGTGTCATAGCTTTTGCGACATTTTCTATATAGTGATAACATGTTGGGACCATGAAGACAAATCTCGCTGCCTTCTGTTAGTAAAAATCTAAAAGATTGTTAAAAACAACAGGAAATGATATTCGTGCGAGGTCCAAAATTGTGCCTGTAGGGGAATGGCCAAGTCGTGCATATTGTATATCAATATAATATGATATATGATTTGAGGTATAAATAATTAAAAATGAATTATGTAGCTTTTGTGACATCCACTAAACTTATTATTATTATTATTATTATTATTAGCACGGCGTCTTATTACCCGTTCGGATTATCTTAGCTAATGTGCAATGGTAGGGTTATCATGATATGAAATGAAGGACCAACAGTTTAACGTGGGATTCGGACCACGGTGGAGGCCTGGCATTCCACACATTCACAAGTTGTGATTAATACCCGTCTTGTCAGAGGTGAAGGAAGGGTTTAGTAATCAGATACATCTGTGCCGTGACCGAGGATTGAACCCCGGATCCCAGCACAGAAGTCCGACATCTTACCCCTAGACCACCAGGTCACAATTCACTAAAGTTCCCTTCTATCTAAATTTGACTATAGATTTGCTACATAAATAATTTTGTTTGAGCCCTGTTTGCTTAATGAATTTATATTTAAATTTATTTACATAACAAGGCGATAGCCATCAGCCAAACAATTGATTCATACACCACCGATACATGCATCAGATACTCGACAACTTTAATTAATGATGTGTATCGTCCTCTTCAGTTGGTAGGACAACACGGGGCTCATTATTGTTCTCCGCAGTAGACTAATTGGTGTTATGTGTAGGGGTGGTATCCATAGACCATAACCATAAAATTACCTACCATGGTAGTTACTAATTGGCTTTATATGTGCGGTTACGTTTACAGTAAAACCCACTCTCCATTTCATAAGATAGCCCTCCTATCTATAGTAGGCAAGTGATTAAACTTCCTAAACATATTCTTGGGGTTCTTTAATTACTTAGGATTTGTCAGCTTTATTTGGGGACTGCACAATGTAAGCCTCTAAGGTATTGATCTCGCAATATACTAGACAGTTAATGATGGTGAGATTGGGGTTCGAATCCCGGTCAGGCGTACCGAGGGTATTTTTCCTAAATGTTTATACATTCTCTCTCCATAAAAATGTAGGTAGACTTCCTCTAAATTCAACCTTACTAATTCCTAACGCATTAGTGTAATTAGTATAAATAGGTATAACCTTAACTGGCAGTGAGACGGGGTGCTAAAAAAAATCACAGGAAGTTTCTTTTAAAAAAATACAAATACTTTTTTTGTGTGCAAAGATTGAAATCATATATTAGATATATTTAAGAACCACATATTTCCAACTATTCAGGATAGTCACTCACATATTTACAATGATAGAGAAGTGATTAGGATATTATAATTTTAAAGGAGATGTACTCGTATTTTCTTGAAAGAAGGGTGAAAACCACGTAGAAAAATTACCTTCACCAAATCTTACCAGAATTTTACCTCGATCTCTCGGTCACCGGCAGTCTAGTCTACAACGCATTAGACCATGCGACCACCAAAGCGGTTAATACTTAATTTTACTTTCTTTAGACCCCTCGGAAAGTGCAGTATTGTGATCGTTTAAAGAAAATATAACACAAAATCTTGGTAAATGTCGACGTTTCATGACCCCCTGAAACTTAAAACACGGTTTTCAAGATACCATATATCTTTTTGTCTGTCAATCTAAGGTTTCATCAGATTCCCTTCAGGATTTTTTTGGGACTAGATATCTAACCTTAAAATTAAAGGTAGTTATTGAAGTGCAAAAAGTGAGAAAAAAATGATTTTCTATAGATTCGCAATAGCGATTTATATTTAAATCTGCTATCTCAGCACTTTCTAGCATTAAAAATAAAAGAGCAACTCTCATTTTTCCAAGAAAATGACTTTGTGTGTAATTAGGATGAACATAAATTTCCAGTTTGGATCATTATCATCACAGCTACTTCAGATTAGAAATAGTTCTAATAGTTCCAAGCTTATTAAAAATAAAAATATATTTTATAAAATCAATAATCCTATAACAATAAGCAAACATATCTATTTTTTACAGAGGTCTTTGAAAATATTGAAATTGATTCTAGTGCTCTTTGGTGAACAAATAATTTATGTTCGTCTTTTCTCAGTATTTCTGTAATAGTGTATATTATTTTTATTTATTGATGGAGTGTTTATGCAACAATGTATATTATTTCGTTTCACTTGTCTTATAGATTTTTAGTAAATGTTTCTAATTTTATATAGACGAGAGAGAAAGTCAGTGCGGTGCCTCATACCAATCATTTCTTGAGGAAAATTACTATGCCCTATAGATAAACTAAACAGTTAACGGTTAAAAACAGATTTTTTTGGGACCTTCCTTAAATTAATTTTTATATAAACCATTTAAAAATAATCTATACAAATTTTAAGGTTTCATTAGTAGAACTTTGATAAGTGTTTTAAAATTGTTTACATGCAACAGACATATTTATAAAATTCCTCTATAATATTTGGTTAAAAACTGTGTGTATAGACTGTAAGCTATAAATAATTTAAATGTGGTAATCGCTGCCCTAATATTATTTATTCACGTAAAATCTGCCCATAGACACATAAACGGCTCTTAGTAATATTTTCCTAATCCAACAACGGGCCCTTTTTTAAAAGGATTAAAGTTATTTAAACGATTAAGTTAAAAAAAAGTGTTTTCCTTACCGTATCTTAGTTTCCGTTCTGGTAATACGCCTATTTTAACTATGTATGGTAGCATTTTAAAGGAAATGTAGTTTAATTGGCACTTAGGATGAGTGCTAAGCCATTTTGGGGATGAAATACCCTCAGTTAACACGTCCGGGATTCGAACCCATACCTTCCCTTTAGCAGATATCTAGTTTAGCATGAGAGCGAGGAGTTAGACCATGGCGATATAAATACGAATATAATTTTTTTTTAATAAAAAAAAGTACAAAATATTAAATCTTTGGCATTCATGAACAATAATAAACAAGAGATATGTTTAAAATTTTGACTGTAACATTTGTTCTAGAAGCGATATTTGGGTTCTCCCATGTACAGTACAGCTACCCCAAGTATTGGAAAAGTATCCAAGAAATTCCGTAGGGGGAAAGATCCACAACAAATAACTTTTATTAGATAGCTTTTCTTCTTCCCGTATAACTCTTCCCGCCATCTAAAAATAAAGTTACCGTGTCTCTTTAAGATATTATTTATTTTATGTTTCTTCTTTAAAAGAAGCGGGTGTCTTTAAAAACTAATAGTTTGACAAATAATATATTATCTACCACTAGGAAGGGATTAAACTGCAATGCAGATGCAATTATTGTTTAAGGTACGTATACTCCTTTTACACTGAATATTACCCATGTCTGATACTTTAGCTCAGTCGGTAGCATTTCTGCCTAGTGAGTTAAGGGTACCGGGTTCAATTCATGGAATGGTCGAAACATTTGTCATTCGTGAAATGTGTGTCTACACTTTCATGGTGATGAATTAACGGCCGGGGGACTGAATGTTGTGTCTGTTCTAGATTTAAGTTGATTTATAAGTCCTATTCTGATATAATTAATCGGTTTAAAAAGTGCACGTTAAATACACAAAATAATTATTTTTTTCAAATAGAAGAATACATTAGTGGTTCTCAAGGGGTGTTCAGTGACACATTACTGTGACACGAAATTCTTGAAGCTATGTTTTTGTTGTTAAAAAATAAAAGTATTTTTAATCAATTGCCTCCTTTGTGGTCTAGTCAACTGGTCAGAGCTCCTTGCTACAGATCCAAAGGTCCCGGGCTCGATCTCAATTTTTACAAAAAAATTTTTTGCAAGCAGTGGGTCTAAAAGGGAGCTAACTGAGTATCGGGAGGAGGATTGAGAAGCTACTTGAATAAAGTAGAAGCTTCGTTCTAGAAAATTGAGATTAACAGTTGGAGGGATCGTTGTGCTGAGCACATGACATCCTATAGCTGTAAATGTTTGCACTATATTCGTCAAAATGCGGCAGCCACTCAGGTGGTATAGCTAGCTTGTGGGCTGATGCCGTAAGTTTATTTTATTTAATTATATATTGATTTTAAAGAAATAAGGGGAAAATATCTGAAAACTTTTATATTTGTTTTTCAGATAATTTAATTGCTCGCCATCCAAGAAATTAGTAATTAATGAGAATCTGGTAGTTTCTTACACAAAATTTCAATTCGTGATCTAAAATATTTTTCACACATGCAAATTGAGAGATGACTCTCTGAAATTGCGCATGCCCGAGTCTACCACAGTGTCGCCAAACCGCGCATTCAATATGCCGCAATGACTCACGTGGGAGAATGGTGTGCCGTGAACAATAAAAGATTGAGAACCACTGGCTTACACAATGACCTTATCTAATAAACTATGTTATAGTGGCACAAAGAAAGGTAAGTTTGCTAATATTCTGGCCTAGTGGAGGGTGCATCTAGGATAAGTAAACATAACTATTTGTAGCACTTAATAATTTCGCCTTTGCTTGGAGGGAGAGTGTAAAACCATATTGGATAAACATTCGATTGGAATTCAAACCCTGATCTCCCTGTCATCGGTAGTCCAGTATATTTCGAGAATGATGCCTTAAACTATTAAACCACTGAAGCGGGACAATAAAGGTTTACTTTTAGAGAAAGTGTATCTTCATTTGGGTAGAGAGCGCACGAGGAAGCTGTTGGTAAATAAATCGATACACCTTGTCGAGATGCAAGCCCGACTGGCAACCAGACAAGATGAGAATAACGCCTTTGCCATTAGTGAGGGTAGTAATCATTTGAATTAGACTTAAACTTGATTTTAATAAGTTAATTTTGATTTCCACCCATTTTAAAACAAGTTTACAGCTTACAAGTTTGAATTTCTTTTAAACTTATCATTGTCTTTTTTAATAAAAATTATGTATTCATATAATTAGTTTTACATGAGTTTAGATGGGATCTTAAGGGTGTTGTCAATGGTACAAGTATAAGGTATATGAATAAACCTCTCAATCATTGATTTTATCCAATGAATCGGTGATCGAGCATAAAAAATTCCGTAAACAAATATTTAAACACATATGTTATATTCTTAAGGAAGGTCATTTTTCATAACCACACAAATATTCAAATTTGCAGAAGAAAATTCTTAAGTGCACCGCCTATTTGAAGAGAAAATAATATCACACACGGGTTTAGTTCTTATGGAAATGGCAGTTATGAAGGTTAATGACTACTTAAACAATCCGCAAATACCTTAGAATGGTCTGTTATAAACTCATTAAAATTTATTTTGATTGAGAGTGGATATCTCTAGGTTTCTAGTAATCTTAAAACTACAACATTTTGTTTGAAAAATCTTTGAAAATAATAAGATAATCTCACATTTTCATGATTTTTTTTCTAAAATTATAAAACTATAAATGTAGAGTTTTTAACCATGCAGGAACATGTTGATACCCTTAGTCTTCATTTTGGTGAGAATAATATTTTTAAATAATCAATTACTTCTTAAATATAGTGGAATTTATGAACGGCTACGACGCGTCNCGTCTCGGCATTTCTGTGAGCAGCCCTTTTAATGAACCTTTTTAATTTCTAGATTTAAATATTTTTAAATTGATTAAATGCTTTATAGAATATTGGCTTTCATCATAGTTTCTTAGAATATTTTAAATTACATAACATATTTTCTATTAATCAAATTCAATAAATATTTTTTAAGATAGTTATGAGAGAAATGAACTGGCTAAATAAAATAAATGTATCAACACAATTTGCTATTCCATTCTAAACGAAATGCCAACAACTGAAATAAAAGCAAACTTTTGATAATGTAGCTTTACTTTTTTTTATGACTGTATTTTTAATTTTGTACAGTTATTAATGCTACTTCCCTTGCATTTATAATATAATCCCAATAGTAGGAATGCATTATGATTAATGAATTATGCATAGACCACAGAGAATGCGGCGCTCATTCAATAAATCGAGGTTAACGTAATGGTGTACTATGATGTTATTTGCCACCCTACCTTATATTTCCTTATTTTTTTTATTTTTTGTGAACAATTTCCTATTTTATTTCCCGTGAAATCTTCGAAGTTCATCAGCTGATTCCCAGCCTGACTAATGACAATGTTTACATATATTAAATTAAGTAAAAGGACGGAAGGAACAACGTAAAACATTATTTTAAATAATTTAAATAAGGAATTTTGATTTTAGGAAGAACACTTACCTTCGATTAAGCATGTTAATTATCCTTTTAAGAAGTGTGATTGACTATGGTATTAGTTTTCACTGTCGGCCATGTTTGTTTTAACGCATGCGCAGTGCTAACAAACAAGTGAGGAGCGAGTTTTTGGTTGTAGAAGAAGGAAGGAATAAAAACGACCGCGATTTTTAATTTTGACAGAAGGAAATAGACATTTAATTCATTATAAAAAACATTATTCATATTCAATTGGCTATATTTAAATACTTATATTGAACCTACATTTCATTTTTATTCTCTCACTAGTCTATAGCCAACAATTCATTTTCGTTTTTATTTA
>CABFVX010000931.1:23312-38171 GCA_902151425.1 Timema shepardi
GGTTGGTGGTCCAAGATGGAGCCAAATGAATGTGGGCTCCCAATTTAAATTATTTTTATAGTGGTTAAAAGGTGAAAGATTAAAGTGAAGTAAGTAAATAAAGGAAGCTAAGAGAGTGTGTAAGAGCTACAATGTTTAGGCTCATTTAAATTGTGGAAGAATTTCAAGTGAAACAAAATTTATGAAGATGGTGTTTTTCAGTATGGGTGAGGTCAAACCAACTCTTCAACTTTTGATTATTGTAATCATTTCTTTTCTTTTTCCTAAATAAACCAGAACTTTTTTATTTCCAGCAGAACAGACTAACACAAAGAATTATTTAACATGTTATTTTATGTCTAATTATTAATTTTATTGATTGTATATATATTTTTTTTTCTCTTCTTTTGGTCTCAACAATACTGTACTATACTTTATTAAATTAGAATTATAATTAACCGGAATTCCATAGGTAGGATTTGGATGTGGACAAAAAGAAAACCACAATAAATTCACAAGTGCCAACAATTGTTTTTTTTTATATATTTATTTTTATTTTTAGCCCTAATCACATTTTTCTTCAACAATACATTTTTTTAAAATCTAAATTGTTCATGTTTTTTAGTTTTAAGTTTACCCAGTGGTCTCGAGGTTGAAAGTTGTTGTGCCACTGAGTTTATAGCCGAGGTAAATGTATTGTTCCTTTTGATTATTATTTTCCCCGTAGATACCAGGGGTGGAACCCAACAAAAACACGAATTATATAGATAAAGAAATATTTTTTTTTTCTTTTTAAAACTTTTATTTTATTTTATCATATTATTATTATATATTATATATATATTTTTTATTACAGTACTTGTGACTGTAGAGTTAAAAAAAAACATGAACTTTTTTCATATATATATTATTTGATTGTAGTCGGAAAAATTACTGACCCATTTATCTAATTTGTGATAAAAATTAAAATACATATTTTGTTTTACCAGCAATACTCATATGACATATAGAACGTTAGTAAATTAACCAATAATCCTCAGTACGTATGTTTTAAATGCCACAAGACCTGCCTAGGTGGCCACATGTTCTAGGGCGTCACTCTCCCAATAGACTAGTCACTATACTGCCAACGACGGGGAGATCAGGGTTTGAATCCCAATCGGGTGTACTGAAATGGAGTTTTCATAAAAGGTTTTCCACTCTCTTTCCCTGAAAATGTGGGTACACATCCTTTAAATTCAACCTCACTCATCATTAGCATACCAGCGGAATTAGTACATATGACTAAGCCTATAGACCAGACATAGACGTGGGGCTAAAAAAAGAAAAATATTGCCTCAAGATCTTTACAAAATGTTCGGAAACTCATAGCCCAAACTGCACATATGGCTTGTTTGAACCAAAAGTAATATACAATCCCCATACACTTACATCCGGAAAACTATGCTGATACCATTCAATTGTTTTCAAAATTTCGGCCCACAGTGCCGGGAGAGCAAAACTGTCAAACATGCGAGTACAAGAAGTTGCATATGAGCTAGGTGCGCAGCACTGCACATCTAATAGTGGCAAGCACTTTCTGTGATGTAGGACCATAAATGATGACCCTCAGAACGTATTCACATTTCTGTATGTACTGGTGTGCTGTTTACTATTAATTGTGCTATGTTCTGCTGCCGAGATCCAAGATGTCGAGTTCTGTAACTCCACGTGCCTAACTCCTATGCAACCTGTTGTACACACATGCTAGAAAAGCTTTGCTTCCCCGGCGGTGTAAGCCAAAACTTAAAGCACATTTTAATGGTATTAGAATAGTTTTTCGGATGTATAAGTATAGGGATTTTGTATAATTTTTGGTTTAAACAAACATTGTGTGTATTTTGGGCTATAAGTTTCCGAACACCCTGTATATATGTAGCTGTAAGGAAAATAATCAAATTAATATATATATATATATATATATAAAATAGCTAGTACATGCAAAATTTACATTATTGGGGGTGGAGGAGGGTTAAAATTACTTTAGCTTAACAAAAACAAAATGTTTATCCTTTAGATGAACAAACGAACTAAAGCGTAAAGCAGGACTGGTTTGCCAGCGACGAAGATGACGAGGACACGTTTCCTGGTCGAGAGTTTACCGAGGTTGGTGTTTCTTAAATGGTTTATAGATCCCCCTTGACGCAAATATGGGGGTATTTGCTCTAAAATTATACCTACCACATTAACTTAGCTACGTGCGTCAGGGTCAGTGATGAGAGTGGGTTGCTTAAGGTAGTAAGTGTACTCACACTAATCTGTAGGATGTATTGGAGAGAACATTGATTATTTATAAATTAAGAAATATCAGCACTAAATCCGGCCAAGATTCGAACCTCAACCTCTATGTTCCCTGAAACAACGCAGGTGTAATTGCATAGGATGTTGTGCTGAGTAGCATTGCTATATCAATCTGACACCTTAGTGAAGTCAGTAGCACGTTCATCTACTTAGCTAAGGTTCCCGAGTTCCATTCTCAACATGGCATAGAAATGTATCTTCTGTAAAATTAGATCTTCCCCTTACTAAGTGAGAAATTTACGTCTAGGGAACTGGGTATTGTCTATTCTTAGGTCAAGCTAACTCTTGGGTTAGTTAAAAAAGTATTGAGTATAGGCCAATGATAACTCTAAAACCTAAATAAAAAAATAGACCCGGATAAAACATTAAATTCCACGTACAAAATAAAAATGTTGAAGTCTCATCCTAGTTGGAAATATTTTTTTAATATCCGAAAATAATCAGAATGTAGACACATTAAACTCGTTAATAATAAATGTTCCAAGATACTTTTTTAAATGCCATACAATTTACGGTGAACATGATTCTAAATCTATTCTCTCTTTTTTTAATAATTTATTACATCTTAAAACCTTTTTGAATAAGTTACAATGGTTTTATTAGTTTGAAACAAAAACTTTATCCTCTAAACTCTTTATATTATATTCTTTTCCACATTTTATAGTAAAAATATTCAAATGTTTGAAATATTTAAAACATTTGATACATATAGGATTTTAAAACGAGATGTAATATAACATGTTTTTTTAAGAAAGCTATAATTAATCATAAGAAGTACACCAGGTAACTTTTTATTTGCTTCAAACAGACAGACAGACAGAAAAAAACTATCTTCATTTTATTTATTCCAACTAAGTTTTTAATAAATTTAAAAATCTAGTAAAAAAATTTAAAATTCCAGCTTTTAGGTGCGACCAACAAATCAAACAAGCACAAAAAAAACACGAACATATACAAAAAAACCAAATAAACACACACAAACATATATTTATTTTTATGTGTTTTGCCATTGCAAGGCAAACTTTATTTTAATAAAATAATAACTTACCGTTGTCAATTTCTAGAAAGTAGGGTATTTAATAACAGCGGGGAAAATAAAAAAATTCTATATTTAAAACTCTAGCAAAATCGTTAATAAATCAAATTTCGAAACAATCTTTTATTCTTTTTTGCCCTTAAGTAAGTTAAATTTAGGATTGGATATCTAATTTCAAAAAACCCTTGGATGGACCTTATGAAAACACCAGATACCAAGTTTTAGCCCAATTTTTAAAATAGTTTCGGCTATAGTCCGAAGTACAGACAGACAGACAGACAGACAGACAGACAGACAGACGGCATTGCAAAAACCATTCTTTTTTTTTGTTTCAGGGGGTAATGAAATGTCGATATTTATCAAAATATCGAGCTCAAATTTTCTTACTATAACAATCCTTTCTCTCCAAGGTGTCGATAGAAAGTAAAAATATAATTTTGATTTTTCAAAGATAAATTAATACAAGTAAGATCCAACACCAAGAATCACGTGGATGAAGGTGCCAGTTTTCTCTCTAGTCTGTCAGGGAGGTTTGCATTAAAATACCTACTGAGTGTATCGAGTAGCTACTCACTAAAACTTTTCCCTCTCTCCCTCCACGCCAATTCAGGTACATTGACCATACGATTCTATTGTTCTCTCTCATTCCACTATGGTGTAAATATTCAGTTGTCTCAGACTTATGGTAAGACGTGGAGCACAAAATTATCACTATTGGATTAATTAGTTCCTGCATCTCCAGTCAACATAAATAGAATCTCCCTGCTTCGGTGTTCGCATGGTCTAAAGCGTCATCATCGTAATAGACAAGACTGCCAATGACAGAGAAATCTTATTTCTTATCTTGGTCAAGTGTACCAAGGGTGGTTTTTACTAAATTGTTTTCTAATTTCCCTCCACGCAAATGCAGATACACTTTCTTTATAACTTGACCTTCCTCATCCCTAACTTAAATATAGTAGCTAATACATATGTGGATAACATGAACTGGTAGGGTGAAGCGGTGGTAAAAATAATAGGTCAAGCTTCGATCCCTTTGCGGGTGAACCTTAGAAGATTTTTTAAAAATCTAATAATATTTCATAAACTTGTTAGGACAAAACATCGAATGCCATCATATCATAAATTCCTATTCAGACTCGATGCAGTGAGATTCTAGTAGTCCCATGACATGAGGTGTTGCGTTCGGAATATGAATTGCTGGTAGTGTCTGTAATAATGTAGGCACGGTAGCTCACGTATGTGTGGGACGCGCCCGGTTCTTTAATAATGTGTGAAACTGGATGGTGTGTCGGATGGATTTATAAAGGAGGAAATCCACGATGCACAGCCAACACGGCAAGACACGGCACGTAGTATTTTTTAATAATGGCATAAGTGACCAGGAGGGACACGGCATCAAGTTCCGTGCCCGTATGTAGACTATGTGTCGCTGATGACACACAGCGTTGCCCAGTTTACACACATGGGGGTTGTCTACATCATAGCCGCAATGAGATGGTGTGATATTGAGTATGGAGATGTGGTCAAATGGGAGTTTTAAACCTAGCTTAAGCCTAATTTACCAAACCCTGGTGACCCTTAGGATAATTCCCCTTTAGAGAAAAATACCCTAGATACCAGCCTGGAAATGAAACCGAGACGCCTAAGTTTGTAGCCAGGTGCTCTGACCACTACACCATGGGGTCGGATGGCTCGTAGTTAAACCACTATGAACAGCTGTCATGACATGGCATCGAACCAGCCAAAACGTTTGTAGAAACTTCTTGCAAGTCCCAGTTTCAATGGAGCGTTTATCCAAAGAGGACTTAATGGTTGCTGTTGCAGTTCATGCAGAGAAAGAAGAGCATGAAAAAGATGCAATCAACATAGTTTCTGGGTGCATGAAATAATTAAGAATAGGAGAGTAATTCTATATTCTTTCCCATACCTCTTAAAAGATTAAACACATTTAAAAAAAAGACAAGACCAATTTTTCTTGTACTTTCATATGCCACATAATTGATTATAATTCACAAACAACTGTACCGCCTCGTGGTCACAGACTTACTGTACTGGCCGTTCGAGGCAAACCAAATTAATTCTAGGAGGATCATTTAAGCCGTTCCATTCGTGTACTGTGTCGTGTCGTGTCGTGTCGTGCCGTGCCGTGATAGCCGTTCGTAATGGGATACGTTCCATTGTAATTTATACAACATAATATAACCGTTTACCTGTATTCGTGACGTGGTCTAGCGTGCTAATCTCGTGTTGGACTAGACTGACGAAGAAGGGGAGATCAAGGCTCTATCCCGGTCGGATGCACTGAGGATTTTTTCCTAAATGGGTTTCCAATTTTCCTCCACGCAAATGTGAGTACATTTTCTCTAAATTAAGTCTTCCTAATTCCTAACCCATTAATGTAATTAGTACATAGGCGCACAACCCGAACAGATTGCAAGAGCGGGTATATATATTACTTATAATACATTAATGGGTTAGGAATTAGGAATACTTAATTTANTGTTAAATGGGTGTATATACATACACCCATTTAACATATAGTTTAACATTTTAAATTCTTCACTTTGGAAAGTCAAACATCAATTTAATCTGATCACTAATACTTGATTACCAAGGGAAAATGGCTATCTGGTATAGGAGATTAGAGTGGATATTGGTGAAATGAATAATGCAATTTAATAGGAGGGTCACAACAGAAATTGTTTTGCCATTTAAATTGTACTCCTACCCATTTGTTCTCCAACTACCACAAATATCACTTGGTTTTTGGCAAATATGAATTTCTGCTCTACTATTCTAGCGCCTTAAGCCTCACACAATAGTTGGAGAGTTGGTCAATGACAGGAAAACCAAACAGTACGAGAATGAGGTCTATGACCACTTTTCCCACCGATGCAACGTGTGATTTTTTATTTCAAATGTTATCACAAACACCGTAAAAAGAACTATATTGATGCTTTTAAAAGATATAAAAAATAAACTGGCTGTCTCGTTGATTCATCACGTGCCAATTTCGAAATCTAATCTCCCAACTGTAGTCTCTACATTTTAAAAGTGTGAATTCTTTCTTTCGTTATTTTAGCACCGCGTCTTGTTGTGCGCTTATGTATTAATTCCGCGAATTGTTTTAAGGATTAGGAATGGTTTATTTAGATTAAGTGTACCTGTATTTGTATGGAGGAATCGTGGAAAACCAGTTTGGAAAAAAAAACTCAGTACACGCGACTAAAATTTAAACCACTATCTCCCCATCATCGACAGTCTAATCTACTGCAAGAGCAGCGCGTTAGACCATGTGACCACCGAAGCGGGTATTATAAATTTAAAATTCAACTAATATAGGGAGAGTATATTATATTACTATTCTAATTTTAACACATAATTAAAAATTAGCCTCTTTGAAGAGTTTAGAGTTCCAACAATTTTTGGACACATTCACAGAGTATTTTTTTAAATAATGAAAACCGTGTAGCTAAAAATTTCTTTCTTTGAATATTTTTTTAATTGAAAATTGTAGGGCATGCCATGGGTGTGTATTATTATTATTATTATTATTATTATTATTATTATTATTATTAGGTGTTTTGTCTCACTACAGGCCCATTCCTTTTGTCCGTGAACTTAGACCGCCAATGCGCCCTGTCCTCTGTCTCCTCCTTCAGATCCCGGAATTATCTTCATGTATATTTTCGATGGTCAAACTAGGTGGTTTTGGGGTAGAGTTCTCCCCTCACATCCCAAAGTTAACGAGTTCAACCCCGATTGAGGCCCAGCAATAAAAATACGTAGCACAGTCTCCCTCGAAAGGGAAGTAAAGCCCTCCCGTGTCACTTTATCTTCGCAACACGTCTTTACCATTAGTACGAATTACACGCTTATGTACTAAATACGCTAATGGGCTAGGGATTAAGAAATTTGAATTTAGAGGAAATGTATTCACATTTGCATGGTATCCATGTCATCGGTGTTCTAGTCTATTGCGAGAGATACGCCTTAGACCATGCGGCCACCGGAGTGGATCCATGTTAATTGAGGAGAGCAATATGTTCGTGGAGCTTATGATATTAAATACATTTTTGGATACATTTGTTTGCGCTTTCTCGCTCACTCATAGAAATTCAGTGTGGAAGGAAATAATTGGAAGCCAACATACCTACGTCTCCCCGAGTACGTGACATGTGAGGGGGGGCCACTAACGAGCTCAGGGGCTGATTGCGCGCTTCTACAGACGGACGAGGAAGCACACCGAACCAACGATCAGGTTATAAGCCATCAATATATTCGATTTTTGGACGTCAGACAATCCCTTATTCGCCCTGAACTTCTGGTTTCAATGGGATTTATAGTGTGGTCTCGGGAGTCAACCAATCTCCCAGTATACGAATAAAAGTAGCCCACTTTGGTTGTCCCACAGTCTAAGGCGTTATCGACTAAATGGCCTGACGAGAAGATCGTGGTTCGATCCTAGACAGGTGTGCTGAGGTTTATTTTTCCTAAATTGTTTCCCACTCTCTCTCCACGCAAATACAGGGGAACTTACTCTTAGTCCAACCTTATTAGTCCCTAACCCATCAGCGTAATTAGCACATAAAGTCGAATGGGGGATTGAATGATTTCAGAATCTTGACGTTGGTCTACCTATGAAAGCAGCATTTAATTACACCAATAGATTAGGGATGAGGAAGGAATATTTTTGGATGAATTGAACCCGAATTTGAGTGGAAAAAAAGTAGGAGACAATTATTATATTTATATATAAAATCTTAACTACACAGGGCCAGGATAAGAAACCCAAAATTTTCGTCACTGATAAACCAGACTGTACGAACTTGACACCTCTGTTCACGTGAGCACTGATGTAGGTATTTTATTTTTGTGGTGTTTATTTATTTGTACTGGTATGCACTCTGACAAATTCATCAGTCTCATATTGTCTCGTTTTCTGGTGGCAAGGAAATTTAGGCTCGAACCCCAACTGGTCGTACTGAGGCGTTTTGTTTAGTAAATTATTTTCAACTGTTCCTCCACAAATGAAGACACTTCTTTTAACCTCTACCTTCCTCATTACTTCACCTCTTTAGTGTAAATATGTGGATATTCTGGACGCGTAGGAAGATGCGGAACACGTTTAGGTATAGTACGCTGTAGTATCGGTTTAAATCTAGTCCTAAATTAATTTTATTTCGATTAAATAATAACAAGTAGATCCTAGTACTTAAATTTAATTATGAAATATAGTGAAATCAGTTTCATAGTAATGAAAATCCTGTCCTGTCGTGAATTGAACCTCGGATATTCAGACTAAGGGGTTGATTATCGAGTTTAAGATGTTGCTCGCCTCTCGTTTTAGGTAACTAAAAATAAAAGTATTATTATTATTAGCACCGCGTCTTACTACCCGTTCGGGTTATACGCACTTACGCTAATGTATAATGGTAGGGTGATTGTGAAATGAAATGGAGGACCTACAGTTTAACGTGGAATCCGAACCACGGCGGAGACCTGGCACTCCCCATATTCACAATATGTCTTGTCAGAGGTGAAGGAAGGGTTTGGTAATCAGATAAATCTTTGCCGGAACCTAGGATTGAACCCCGGCCGCCAGCATAGAAGTCTGACACCTTACCCCTAGACCACCAGGTCACCATTAAAAGTAAAAATACAATTATTTGAATTATTTAATAAAATAAACCAATTGTTTGAAATTTCAGCATTTGAAATAAAATAAAATTCAATTTGGATGAATTAATAATGGTTAATGTATTCGTATTTACTTTATAGCAAAACAAAAAAAGTAGTCTGATTAGCATTTGTCATCATAACATTTGGGTGTGTGATTTAGCTTGCATGGGCTTATAGGGCCTACTGTAAATTTACATTTCTGATAGTTTGTAACAAAATTTCTTTAATTTAGTCTACACGTAGTAAAATTAAATAAAAAAAAAATCATATCTGATAAAAGTCTCGACTTTAATTTTCGTATATTAATGTAAGCTCTAAAAAAAGCTTTAATGAAACCATTTTTCTCCCATTATATCTTTGAATAAAAGTGAAACTTTAATGCTTCAATATAATAAAACTTTTTTTTTGTTTCCTCAATCAATTATAACTTTTTCTTTATTCCTTTCCAAGACAATTCCTAATCCTCCCCAAATTGGCAAGCACTTCCTTCTCACTTTTGAAGATGAAGAAACCACGTTCATTAAGTAGACGGCAGTTCTTATTAGCTGAAGATTGTTTCCCTAGAAACGGAAGATATTCTTGTGCGCGCTCTTCTGGCATATACACTAAATGCTAGAAAACACGATTAATATCGTAGTATTCAACTCTGTATACACGACAAAATTTCTTGTGTAGTCCAATTTTCACAAGAAGAGCTTTATCCGACAGCTAGGAGAGTTAATAGATCTAATTTCATTTGTTCTTACGTTAGGCCATTTTATCTGCCTATGTCACGCTAATGTGTTAAGGATGAGGATGGTCGAATTTATAAGAACTGTATTCGCATTTTCGTTTAGTCAGACGGCAAATCAGTTCAGGAAAATAGCACCCTCAATACACCCGTCCGGGATCTAAACACCGATCTCTCCGTAACTGGTTGTTCAGTCTATTGCAAGACTGACTCCGTATATCATTCGACCACTTACTTAAATCATCCATAAAGTGCATCTTGGTAGAGAAAATAGTTCTGATAAAAAACAACAAACCATATTATATGCTTTAATGCTTGTATATCTGAATTTATTTATCTTTATTTATTTTCTGTATCAAAATAAACTTGTAAATAGTTGGGTGACCTAGCGGTCTAGGGGTAAGGTGTCAGACTTCTATGCTGGCGGCTGGGTTTCAATCCTCGGTCCCGGCACAGGTTTATCCGATTACCAAACCCTTCCTTCACCTCTGACAAGACATATTGTGAATGTGGGGAATGCCAGGCCTCCACCGTGGTTCGGATTCCACGTTAAATTGTAGGTCCTCCATTTCATCTCACAATCACCCTACCATTACACATTAGCGTAAGTGCGTATAACCCGAACGGGTAGTAAGACGCTGTGCTAATAATGTAAATAGTTAATAGATAATTCCAAAGAGATAGATTATCAATGATTAATTATTAAATACGTCCATTATCAATTGATTTCAAGCAAGTATGATGGCACAACTAAAACTCTTTATATATTATATTTTCTTTGCTTCATACCAATAACCTTAAATTAATGGTGCTACAACTCAGCAGATATTTTTCTTTTGGGCAAAATAATGCTAGCTATATTAAATATAATATAAATAATACAATACAATGTATTTTCTTTTACTTAACTACTTATTTTATGCGTATGCTAAATATGTCGTTTAATCGCAAGATGTTAAAAATCTAGTTAGTAATTAGTAGCTGTTTTAAAAATGCTTGTATGTATATATAATTTATATATATTCCATATTAAGTGGGATCTGGTGATTATTTTATTGACATTTTTTTCTCCCTTCAAAATGTTTCGAGTAAGGTTAATGTGATTGTCCAAGTCGAATCGGAGGGGATTATACCTTTGACTTCACCATTTTGAAGCTTCGCATAAACTTAGAGAGCACTCAAGATGTACAATATTTGCTTTGCACAACCTATGATAAGTAATAGATTGTAACTAGTAGAAAAAAACGTTCTTATATAGATCATTTTTATTTTTCAATGTTTGAGTTTGAATATAAAGATGCGTTTGCTTGACTCTTAGTTAATAAAATTAATTATTTAATATTTAATAACTACAAAATACTCGATAGAAACAAATATAGAATAATTTTATTGTAGGGTCCGTCATAAATTCAATGGTCTTAGACCGTTAAAACAGAGAAAAAAATCAATTAAAAATAATTATGTATTTATATTAATAGCCTTTAGAAATAATTACACCAAAATTTATAGTAAAAAATATTTTAAAAATATATTCTTTATTTCTTTAACTCATGGTCTAAGGCATTACTCTATTACTAAACTAGACTGCTTAAGATGGGGAGATTGGGGTTCAATCACAGTAGGGTGTACCATACATACCGAGTGAATAATAACCAGGTAAAACTGATGTGCAATCAAATTGGATAACTACATTTGGTAAAACGAATTGCATCGTATGTTCCGGGATCTATAACACATTTTTAACACAATGTGTGACGTCACAGGACTAAAAGATAGCTTAGCGTGGGTTTATTAATCGAGTCATTTGAGGAACCAAGACGGGATGGTCCCCCATTTATGGAGATTAGCTAGGCCGTTAAGAGATGGTATCAATTACAATTAGGTTAATAATACTTGGAGCTTACTATAACAGGTTGCAGGGAAGACGTTTATGTTAAACTTATGATGTTGTTTGGTATTTGTGTTTCCACGCGATTGGTTAAATGTTTGTTTTTTAATATTCATACATGGATTATTTAAGAAAACATTGTCATAGAATTTTCACTTTTGTAGAATTTATGAATTAAAGTTTCTCTGAAACGGTTTGATTATTATATTTAAAATACAAAATTATATTTAATACTAGCTGAGGTACCCAGTTTTGCCTAAAAGAGAAGTTTTTAGTTTAGTGATTGTAATTAATTAAAATATATAATCCACAAGGGTTGGTAATTTTCAAAATTTCAAACTTCTGCGTGTAGTAGATGGATAATGTTCATGACTAGGGAGCGGATTCTTAGTTATCAAAAATGTTAAAAATAGTAATGTAAATAACCATTAAAAATATATGATATAGGTACTAGAATTTGCATTTAAGGGGGGGGGGGTAATCACACAATAAGCATTGTTAAATTGATTTTACTACCTAGTATTTTATTACCTATAGCCGATTCACATTGCTGTTTTTCCATGAATAACGTATTGTATCACTCGTTCGAGCATTTTTTGTACTAATTACTCTAATATGCTAAAATCTAGGAAGGTTGAATTTAGAGGACGTATATCTATCTGCATTTGCGTGGAGGGAGAGTGAAAAAACAATTTAGTAAAAAACACCTTAAGTACACCGGACCGAGATAAGAATCTCTATCTTCCTTCATCGACAGTTCAGTTTCGTGCGAGATTGACGCCTTAACCCATTCAACCACTGAAGCTGGTCACATACTGTTTATCATTAGATCATTTTCTATTTATTTCAGTATTCAAATGGGTTATATTTTCAGATATGATATTTTTTTATAATTTGAAAAGCCGAGCTCTACTTCACTTCAAGAGACAAAATTTCAAATTTTCCGTTTCCGAAGAAGTTGAACTTTTCTTCTACAACAGTATGCTGTTTCCTCCCAAGATGTCTTCCGCTGTTCGCATTGTACTACACCCAATTTACGCTCATTGGAAGCTATTTAACTAGTGTCGATTTTCAAACCTACTTCATATAAATATGCCGCCACTTAGAATTTCTAAGAAACTGGACTCTCTCGTTCAGTATAAAAACCATAACGTATGAAAGAAAGAGGTAAAAGTCGAAATAGGCCCGTTAAGGCACTTATTCATAAAATAGTCAAAACCAACAGAATCGGTACTATAAAATTAACATATTTTACTCGTGATAACATGAAATGCATATATATCTCAAATGCCTATGTTTTACGTTCAAGGGAAAGAAAAGGCAAATAGGCAAAAACCGGACCCTAATAATTAGGAATCTCCTATAATGTTCAAATATATTAACATATTTAAAAAATCTATTTAGTTATTTTTAGTTAGTAAACTGAATAGTAATATATTGCACACTGATAATAATAGGGCCATAAGTAAAAAACACTAAATTGTTCAGGGCGATTGTTTTAAAGTTAATTTTACTAATATAAAATCAGTCATTGTTATTGATTACAAAATTAATAATTATAGTTTTAAAAAAATGCCAATTTCATTGAATACATATATTTTTGATTGTATTAAAACAGTTTATTTATATGTTTTGTTTAAACATACGGCCTTATTACTCCAACTTTATTTTAAATTAAAGTGTTATGACCTTTATTGACCCTAATGAATATTATTGATTTTTGTCTAAAATGAAAAAAAAAGTTTTATTATCCTACTATGACCCAATAATTTTTGAAACCCAACATATAATACTATTTTTATAATTTTTATGGAAATGAAACTTGTATGTGGAGCAAGTTTTTATTTTATTGTGAATTTGATAGCCTATAACAAATCATTTAATAAAAATATATTTTTACTAAGAACAACTATTACAGTGATTATTAAAATTACTAAATATTTTACGTACAGTTTAAATAAAGAAAACTACATATTTTATAAATAACAAATCTAAAAAAAAAATTGCATAGCTTTTAATTTTTAGTATTTAAGCAATATAATTAAAAAACGGTTTTAAGACTCTCTCTAGAGTTTTAAAGATCATGTTTCATAAAAACAATAACTTCAACATGGTGTGGTAAATTATTGTAAATTTAAGCTTTTTCTGATTCATCTTCACTACTATCTTGAGTACTATTTCCTACGCCAACGTTTTGTATGTACAGGTTATAGAAAAAGGGATGATGGTCTCAAGGTATTATGCCTGATGAACACAAGTCTAGGAGATCCTTTACTATTGCTTCTGACAGTTATAGTGGTTTTGTGTAGGCTTGTCCTAGAACACCAAGACTTGGGCAATTTCGCTGTCACCTTCTTGTGTTGATAATTTTCGTAATTTATTTCTGCATAGTCCGTTTTGTAGAATAAAGTGTTTAGTGACTCCTTTCTTGTTTGTATGATTTCTAAGTTATTTCAAAGTTTTCAATAGATTGTTTAAGAGTGTAATGGTTGCCCATTTGTTTTTGTCAGCTTTTTGAAATCTTGAATATGATCTGTATAAAATTCCTTGACAACATAAGGTTTATCCTCTTTTTTTTGCCATTTTGTCCATTGCGTTGGTGTATAAATTGGACCAAATTTCAAATTTATATTTTTCTGTCTCTCAATTGAGGCATGCATAGAGAGAGTCCCCTTAGTTTGGTGTGTGTCCCACAAATATTATTATTATTACTCGAATTTAAAAAAAGCGTTATCATAATTATGTGTTTTTTTAGTAAATGAGGAGACAAAAATATTTACTATTTTTTATTTAAAGTGAAATTTAGTTTTTACTTTTATTTGAACCACAAAGATTATTTTAAGTGTACATTTTTGTTAGTTACATTAAGTCAATCCATAACCCAAATTCCCATTTTTTTAAATGAAAATAATCAAAGCTGAACCAGAGTTTATTATTATTGATTTAAAAACTGAATTCGGGTCATATTGTATTCGTAAGGGTGTTGACTAGAGTGAAAATTGATGTATTTGGAGGATAAAAATAAATTTTGAAACACAGAAGTGTAGATAGAAATACATACACAAATGTGTGCACAATGACGCAACATCAATTGTCTACCCACATTCAATTACTTTCAATCGGATGGAAATGTAAGTTCATTATTGGAATTCTCAAACCCTCAGCCCTATACACACACACACACACACACACACACACACA
>CABFVX010000931.1:38420-51886 GCA_902151425.1 Timema shepardi
CCCTACCCACACACACACACACACACACACACACACACACACACACACACACACACACACACACACACACACACACACACACGTTCTGTATTTACCCCCCCTTTCCCCCCTGAAAAAAAGAATGAAACATTGTTAAAACTCGATCAGCTTAGAGCCAATTGAAAAAAAAAAAACTTTTCCCGCTTCAACCAAACAAAAGACACAAACATCCTATTGGAATGTATTTATTCTATTAGAGGCTTAGTCATTTTGAATCCCCTGAGTAATCGCCGGGGAAAATAAACAAACTATAAACGTTATTTCATTGACATACTTTCCAACATGATGTTTCTTCCGCGCACAGACACACAAACAAACAGGAGGATAAGTTAATATTCGTTACAAATATACCTGATTGAATTCAGCAATAAAGAGTTTTTTGTGGTAGAAGGAAAATTCATTAAATAAATTAGTTATATTGCGGTTGACCTTTAAGAAATATCATGTGAACTATTTTTTTAAATTTGCGTTGAAAAAAGTTACAAATTAAAATTATTTTCTTAATACTTTGACAAGTTATTTTAGTTGTAAAATGTAACCTGCTTCGGTGGCCTTATAGTCTAGGGCATCACTCTCGCAATAGACTTGACTTACGAAGACTGGCAGATCGGGTTTTGAGACTAGGTCCTATTTTGAAATTCGGTTGTATATTAATATTATTTTCTTCTAAAATGTATGTACACTATGCCTACAAGCAAATGCAAATACACCCATTTAAAATTCAACCATCCTCATCCCTAATACACTAGCGTAATTAGTATATGTGCTTATAACCCGAACCGGTGGTGCTAAAATTTATAAAATAATTATATTAATATTATATCTGTGAGAATAGAATATTGTAGGCTTTAAAAGTTGAATGTTTTTCAATAAAGTCAACACATTTTTTTTAGAACCACGTTTTACTACTCGTTCATGCAATACGCTTTGAGGCAAACGAATTATAAAGCAACTAATACGGATGCACACGAATTGAGGAACAACTCATACACAAACTGCGTAGTAAAAATTTAAATTCATAATGACTTTGTTCAGAGTGGAAAATGTAGGTTAGGTTAGGTTAGGTTAGGCTAGGTTAGGGGCTAGGTGTTGAATGGGATTTCAATTGTTCCAAAATTCATGTGCACCGACCAGGGGCCTTGCGTCAGGGCAAGCAAAGCAAGCACTGCTTTCCTTTGATTGAAGATATGTAAAATTCTTTTTAATGTTTGCAAAAATTATTCTCCTGGTAATAATAATTTAAATGTAATTCAAGCATCAGTGGGTGGGAAAAAAAATCCCATACATGACAGCGACCGTAACAAGCATGCAAAATGTGCACTAGTCCATCTAATGGTGGTTGAAAGTCGGTATTTGTCCGACTTTCATCCCATTGCTCTATCCAATGTAGTTCTTATTTGTGACGTCATAGATTTCGGAGGGAAGTGAAGGGGAAGAGCTGCGGATGTCAGGTAAAAATGCAAGCAGCCGATCTACGACTTCTCTTGCCCGAATGGTGATGACTAGAACCTAAGTCACTACCCCTCTCTCAAAGTACTAACCCCATGCCTACACATCTTTAAGCCCGGTACACGACACTTCTTGTACATAGAGTTGTACAAGAAGCTGCAGCCTGAAGATGGAGTTATGTGAACACCAAAACTTGTACAAGACCTGCTTCGCACAACTTATTGTATACAATTTCAGGAAATAGAATGCGTCCTATATTAGCAGTTTTTCTTGCACAACTTTTGAGGTATAAACATGAAAACTTGTTCTGCTAGATAGTTATTTAAAAAAAAAAAGTGATTGTAAGAAAAACAGCTAAATGCTTGAAAAAACAAATAGTTATAATTGAAGGAGGTTAAACCCAAAATAAAAAGGTTTTCAACAGTTTTAAAAAGATATTAAGAAATAAAATAAAAAATATTTTCATAATATTTAGGAATGATTAAAAAATTATTTACATTAAATATCAATATTTTCCAAATCATTCAATCATTTTTCCATAAATAGGGCAAAAACGACATTTTTTTCTTTCAAATATTGTATGCAATCACAAATTCCATATGAACAGTCACTGGCAATCCATGCAATCCATGTGACCAATATATTTTACAATTTTTTGCACAACTTTTTGTACAAGAAGTTGTGTTGTGTGCACCGGGCTTTAGAGTTTTGTGGAGTTTATTGTAGTAGGTGCTTTTGTTTTGATGTGTGTAACAGTGAAAGCTAACAAACACCATTTTATAAGTATATGGCTATAATAAGTAATAACACAAAAATGTAAATCACAAAACAGAAGGACCCCAAAAGCCACAACTATCATAAAAAAAACTCCAAATAGCTTCTTGAAGCATTTTTTTTAATCTTGTACTTCCCCTTTTAAGCTTGAGGGCACCCCTTCCAAGCTTGGCTAAGAATTTTGGTCACGAGACGCTATTGGCACCGACTGACAGGTATACTTTATTCCACAATTCGAGTGCGCCCATAGGCTTATGTACTAATTACGCTGAAGGGTTTAGAGATTACAAAGGCTATATTGAAGGGAAGTGTACCCGCCTTTTGATTGGGGGGAAGTGGGAAACTATTTTGAAAAAATAGCCCTCAATACACCCGTTCAAGATTCGAACCTCGATCTCACCATCATCATTCTAATCTACTGCGAAAATACTATTGCAATGATATTAATCAAAATAAATTGCTTATCATCTTAGTAATATATTAAAAAAAAATAGTACGGAACCCTGCACGGACTTTCTCGATCTATTGTTTAAAAATGGAGATATTTACCCAAAACTCGTAATATATGTGGAACGAAATAATATACACTATCAAACCCAAGCATAAGGACTATAACTATGTAACACTTTTTTTTAGTCCCGGTTTTTAATTTTATAATTTTATTTTTAAAGAATTAATGTCCTCATTTGTATGTTTGGTCCGATAAAAAAGATCAATATTGCGTCCCCAAGGGTCAACACTTCATACTAAATTTTCAACTTTAGGTTAAAATTTTCGAAAATTTATTAGGTGTTGCAAATCTTCATGGAATCGCATTGCTATTAAATTCCTCATTTATAAACGTTGACCAATAAAAAAATGTAAGTATTTACTTTTGAGTCTAAAATGGAAATAGATCATTGTTGTACAAACATTTTCCCTAAGAGATTTAAGGAAAAGCTGCAAACTTTTTGAAAGACTTACTTGTATTTAATTACTATATGGCATCAGAGAATTATTGCGTTAAAACTTAAGTAGTATCTCTTTACAACTAAGCTCACAAAATTGTAATAATATATTTGCCAAAATTTCAGAAACTGTTGGTTTTATAAAAATTAATTTCATATCAAAGTTTTTATTTTTAATAGTACTACAATTTTGCAATAAAAAGTTATTTAGTATCTCAAATAATTGCGGAGATACGTAAGTTTCTGCTCCTGTAAAGTACACTAAAAGTAAATTTCATGGGAAAATTAAAATAGCCAGTTTATTTATAATCTTAATCAACACCTAAATACGAATTTTAATCAAAATAGTTATAGCCGATTTTGGTAAAATAGATTTTTCTCTCTTTTCCCCCTTCAGTAAACTACCCTTAGTTTTAGGATTAAATGTTCAATTCCAAAAATCCTTCGGGGCTACCCTAGGAAAACCCTAGATACCAAGTTTTTGCCTGATCAGTAAAATAGTTTAGGCTGTAGTTGGAGGTATAGACAGACAGATGGAAATTAAAAAAACACCTTTTCGGATTCGAGGGGTCATGAAACATCGACATTCATCAAAATCTCGACTTTGATTTTTTTTACGATCACAATACTTTCTTTACCTGTAAGATAGCGAGAAAGTAATAATTGCTTTAAAAGTATATTTGATGATATCGTTAGTAGTATATTATTCAAGTGTGGACATTAAAATTACCTTAAACAGATTACGGGGCCCTGGGTTTGATCCCCGGTGCTTCCCTATTTTATGTGAAGCAGTGGGCCTGGAACGGGGTCAGCTTAGCCTTGTGAGGAAAATTAGGACCTACTTGAATGAAAAAGTAACGGCCCTGGTTTATAAAGTTGAGATTAAAGGTCGGAGGGTTCGTTGAGCTGACACCATGACACCCTCTATCCACATATGTTGGTACTGTATTTGCCAACAGAGGGCGGCCGCTCGGTCGTTATGGATCGATTACTAATGCCATAGAGTTTTTTTACTAGCTTGCGTATCGTTAGCACTACTGTCAGTTTTTTTCACTTAAGTATGGTTATTTTGTTTGTTTTTTAGCGTATCTCAGTGGATACCTAGTACGAAATCATGTTCATAAGAATTAAGGATATTTAACCAAAAGCAACAAACATATAACACATAAAATACATAAAACACTTATATAATTTATTAGGACCTTTTTCGTTTAGAATATTTTATTGATAGCAATTTGTAGTCAAGCGCAGATGGTGATTTTTTGAGGTCCCTTTATGCTAAAGAAAATAATCAATATAAGCTTACAAAACACTGCAACAACTAAATTAGTCAATCATAAGTTAAAGAAGTGAATTTTTCGAGTTTCTTTATTCATAAGAGTAAATTTTTGATGTATTATTTAACTAAAAATTTGCGCACAACATACATATGCAATCATTTGATATTGAAGCTCATCTATTAATAATTCAGTAAATATATCTCAGACGAAAATATGTTTAAAATATTTTTTTTAATCTCCATACTTTGTCAAATATGTGAGGTCGCAACTAACAAGTTCACCTCTGGCATGGTAAAATAAAGAAGATAAAGAACGGCAACAAACTCCTTGTAGAGCATGTAAAACACAATTTTCAAGCACTGAAGTGCCTAATATTTGTACTACTAAATACACACAGTATAGTGCACTTAGTGAAAAGTTTACAAAGAGCCAGTCTTATTACTGCCGGAAGGATATTGCTATCGGGAGGTTAAATTTAGCGACCAGATAAAGGTTATGCGCCACTTTAATATTTTACACATATTATGAACTGAATTTATATGCCGGATAGCTAACTGTAGGATAAATATATTATTATGCAGAGAACACAAGGTTAGTACTGTTTTTACTGATGCGCGCATGCGTAAAAACCCTGCTGCTACCGCTACAACCTGACCAGTGGCTTCAACGCTCAATATTTGTTAAATAATGGTGGCTAAACGAGTGCGAAGAAACAGATGGAGTCACGTGGGTGCAGAGGCTAAGCTGTATTGCAAGTAAACAAGTACTAATTTCGGTGTCTGCCAAAATGTGGCCAATAGTTTGGTACAACGTTTACAAAATTTCATTTATTTTACTCACATTTAAATAATTTGCGCATATAAAACTATAACTCTACAAATGCTTGTCAGCTTATATAAAAGTGAATTAAATGTTCTAGCTTTATATAGTTAGAGCCTGGGCCTGTGCTTACTACACACGTGAACCAAGATTTTAACCTAAAAACAGATTCTGATAGTAGAACACTCATGAAAAACAACGAATCATTATAGCAACGACCATTTTAACATTAAGATAAAAGTTATCAGATAATTAAACCTCCCTATAAAAATGTTATGGATAAATTCAGCTTATCTGGAGGATAAATGCTATCTGGCAGTCATAAGACGCACTTTTATTTTATTGGCTAGATTAATATTCATCCAGGAGTCATAAGACCGACCCTTAGTAGGCCTACACTTTGTTGTAAAAGATAAATTTTTAAGTCGTTATAAGATAAGTCCATAGTGTAGTCCATCAGGGCAATACACTGTTACTTTTCAGGGTAGACGGAGCATAAACATTAAAATATGGTTATTTATTGATACTATACATTCGATTGTAAGTATAGTTGATTCACACTATCTCTAGGCTTCATGTATCCATACGTCTCGCAAATATGTATTGCCACTCCCATATAGGGCCCCTACACGATAAGTCAAACTGTCATTCCTAAGATTGACAATCTGACTGTCAGTATGCATCAGTATTTACAACGAGACCGTACATTGTCAGTCTTTGTATCATTATTTGTATCAGTCTCAGCTCCTGCATGAAAAGTGCAACAACATGGATGCTAAGAAAAATACGTGGGCAGTCTATGTTTGTTACTGAGACTGACGGAAATACTGATGAGCGTGCACACACGGTCAGTACTACTGTCAGTCTCTCTCAGAAAATTTGGATCACATCAGTATTTTCGTAGGTCCATCACCATCAGTACTACCCATAAGTCAGGCTGTTAGTATTAATTATTATTTTATTAATACTGACAGTCTGACTGATCGTGTATGGGCCCCTATTACAATCAAGTCAGCTTAAATCCCTTGTCAAAGTTGTGAAAAAATCCACCAGGTCAACAAAAACGAAGCTATCTTTAGATTATTTTTAACTGTAAAAAAAATGGCAAATGTTATCAAGAAAAATATATTATGTTTAATTAAAAATAAAAGTGTGGACTGCTGGATTAAAACTATGATATTCAATTTAGGTAAACCTCTACAAAGACATATAAAATACAGTACAATTTGACTTTGTGATCGTTTACATTTCAAATATTGTATTTATTTGCCGTAAACAACACACTGGAATGATTCATGAAGAACATGATATAGTGTAGTAAGGAAACGATTTATAATATAAAAGTAGAATTCAATAAAAAAATACAACCAATGTGTAATTGAAGTTTAAAATTGATACAAATTTGCAAGGTTCATCTTGATTAAAACCATCAACTTGAATTGAACTTCAATATCATTACTCAATCTTTAACATTTAATAATTTAGTAACCATAATATTTATTGGTTTACGCCATCTTTACTCAACAAACTTGACTTACACTATTATGTTTTAATTTATTTATTATAATATGTTATATGTATATGTATCGTATGTAAGATGGTCTTACTCTTGTAATGTCATAACAAATGCCAATCTATTCTTTTAATCTAGTCAATTTATATCTAATTTAATCCCCATTCATTTTCGTTATATTATATTGGTTTTACATTAGTATTTTTTCTCCAACAATTTTTCCACTCAATTCAAGTTGATGGTTTTAATCAAGATGAACCTTGCAAATTTGTATTAATTTTAAGCTTCAATTACACATTGGTTGTATTTTTTATATTGAATTCTACTTTTATTTACACTGGAATGAGTCTGGTCAATTTTGGTATGGCATCACCTTGTACCTTAAAGAAAGTCCACCCCATGCTTCGCATTGCAATGAAATTTGATTTAAACAGTCACTCTCGTTTGTAAGCTAATTCAAGGGAAAAGGTCCTGTAAGGTGATACTCAGGGGACTTGAAAACCATGGATCAAACAAAACATCAGTTTTTTTTTGCCCACCCATAGAAACGAACATTCCGTATCTCTCTAAGCCAAACAGTTTTCTCTTTGTGTGGGGGTTTATACTGTAATGTATATATACATCCTCCTTCCCTCCCCCTGTTTTCAGACTACCAAACACACACTCCTCTCCCCACCTAACCCCTTACTAGGTAGTACGTGGCGTAGTAGTGTTCGGTTCACCTTCCGTTTCCACCAGGTTTACACTTTCATCCGTAGGGGAGGGGTCAGAACAGATCAATGTTTTAAAGAAGATATTACCACGTAATATTTATAAGTGGTTTAGAATTTGGTGTTGTTCAATTATTTGTGCCACATATAAAAAGATTTTTTTTATGGGGGGATGCGTGGCTATACACCAGAAAACCCTTTATGCGAATCTCAATTACCTGAAATTTCGGTTTATCTGTATCACTTTTTTGAGTTATAAAATTAACAAAAAATAATCAAGCTACTTACATTCAGATAATTTCAAGATATAAAATGTATATTATATAATATATCTTTTAACAAGCTGTAAGCTTTATTTAGTACTGTTTGTAACAGTCATCTCTTAGTCTTCATAATATAAATGTGTTATTTTCACGACATACTATTGCATGTGTCTAATTCGTTCCATCCTTAACGGTGAAAAGTTACAAAAATTATAATCTATCCTGGATTTCATTAATTATTCTAATTGGAGCTGGTACCATACCATTCCAATGGACGAAATTATAGACGTGTACTTAATAGTATATTATATTTGAGATTAGTTTCTCTGTTTTAAAACATTATTTATTAAGATTTAGATATTTATATGATCCTCTGATAAAATGATTGACATTGATTAATTACGTAAGTCTGCAATGGAAAACTCGTTTGAAAACTAATAATTGATTCTTGTAGATTTTTGGGCGCTGATTTTAGTAAAAATGGTTGAAAAATTCCATCACGTACCATTTTTGTACAAACTCAAATTTTCGATTTCAATATCCATCAATTGACTGCATTACGCTTCTAAGAATAATTTTTTTAATTATATTTTAAAACCATTTTATTTTTATCATTAAATTGATCAAGGTGTATTATAATAAAAAGGGTTCAAAGGGAGGGGTAGGAGAGGCTATTTGGTTGGGTTTTGGCTCCTGGTACTTCTTTCTCATGGTTCAAAAACAGAGAGAGATATTTTATTCCATAATTTTGTCATGATGGTGACCTGGTTTATTGTAGCAATGTTCTTGAACTGATGGTGAGGTTTGACACTCAGTATTATGTGAATGAGTGGAGGCTATTGATTGACTCATAAAAAAGAAGCTTCAAAACAGTGCTTCTCCATAATGGTAGTAAATATGCTTCAGTACCAGTAGGGCATTCTGTGTACCTGAAAGAATGCAATGAGAATTTCGCCTTAATTCTCACCAAACTGAAATACAAGGATTATGGATGGACAACATACGGCGATTTTAAAGCAATTTCAATGTTTTTTGGACTGCAGGGAGGTTACACTAAGTAGTAAGTACCCCTGTTTCTTGTGTGAATAAAATAGCCGGATAAGAGGCAAAACTGGATTATAAAAAAGGTGTGGCCACGTAGGGATGCTTTAGAAACCGGAAGCAAAAATATAGTACGGAAGTCTTTAGTTGGTCTAAGAAAAGTCCGCCTCCACTTCATATCAAGCTTGGTTTGATGAAGCAATTCGTAAAGTCTCTGTAAAAAGAAGGAGTGTTTTAAATACTTGAATAACAAGTTTACGGGACTGTCGGAATTGAAAATGAAAGGTGTTTTTTTCGGTCCAGATAATCGTACACTTCTGAAAGACGTAGAGTTTTAAACTAAAATAGATATTTTGGAAAAAGAGACTTGGAAATATTTCAAAGAAGTTGTAATAAAATTTCTTAGAAACAATAGAGACCCCAACTTTAAGTAAAGTGTGGGAATTATGCTCACGCAATTCATGGAGTTGGGTTGTTCGATGAGCTAGAAAGTGCACTTCCTAAATTCCCATTTGGAGTAATTTTCCAAAAATCTTTGTACTGTGAGTTAAGATCAGGGGGAAAGATTCCATCAAGACATCAAGGAGATGGAATGCAGATACCAGGGTAAGTGGAACAAGAACATGATTGTGGGCTACTGTTGAATGCTGCACAGAGAAGAGACGAAAGCTTTATACAAGGGAATAAGTACGAAATAGAGATTTGAGAGCAGAAGAAAAAGGCAGTATAAGAACTTTTAAATCCCAATAAGTGTTGAGAATGGTTTTCCATCAATAATTTTCTAAATAAAATCATTATTAATTTTTTTAATAAATAAGTTCTAACCAGTATACGTATTAATAAGGGCTTTTCCCATATTTTCATATCCATTTTGTGAAAAATTCTTAAGTGGTAGAGAAAAATTGAGGTTATATTTGAAATCAGAACACCACAAAGCATAATAATCACTATTTACATTTCAGACAATTTTCATTGACCCAAATTTTGCAAGCCTGTGTGTGCCTTATAATATATGTCTAGACTAGGACCAGCACAACATCTAGTCTACAGCTGTTAATTTATCAATGTGAGAGGATGAATCCATATTTTCATCAATGATAAATTTTCTGCCATGCCAGGAATAGAACCTGGGACCCTTATCTCAGTAGGCAGACACGCTACCAACTGAGCTAATATGTCGGACATATAATTACAACTAATTACAATAATCAATAATTATAGATAATTATTCTAATAAGATAGGGCTGAGAAAGTAAGAATTCTAGAGTAATCTACTTGTCTCTGCGTGGCAGGAGAGAGGGAAATGATTTAAGAAAAACCACCTACATTAGACACGATGGGTATTCAAACCCTAATCTTCCCATCATAACTAGGCCAGTTTAACACGAAAGGGACGCCTTAAGAGTCCAGGGATGAGAAAACTACGGCCCGCCGGTGTGTTCAATCCAGTCCACGGGATAAATAATTTAAATGTGTTGCATTATGAATGAAGCAAGTCTTTTTAAACACATAAAAACTGTATTTTTATAAAACCATACCCAGGTAAACATGTATAGACTTGGTAAAACCATGTTTGAAGCCTCATATTTAGGCGAACAAGTGTTTTCATTTATAAAATTTAGGAAAAGTGATCATAGAAACCGACATACTGATGAGCGTCTGTCTTTCCCCTTGAGAATTACCTCCTCACAATTTAACCCACATTATAAAACACTGCTGGAAGCCCATTCACATCACAGTTTCACTCTTCTCTCATCCCATCATATAAATCTTCTGAATGAAATGAAAAACTTACTAAGCCACTAAGTTTAGTTATGTTGATTTTACATTATAAATGTATTTAAATTTATTCATGTCAGCATATTATGTGTGTTTATCATTAAAAAATTAAAAAAATTGAAAATAAATAATGAACACACATTTTTGGCCTAATTTTTTTTTTAATTTGACCCTCCTGTAGGTAAGTTTGTACATCCCTGCCAAGCCATTCGGCCTTTGAATCGGGTAGGAATTCAATAAAAAGTTGTATTAGTAAGTCAATCAGTTACCGTATTTCCTACCGTATGCTCTTACTTACGGTCTCAAATGGCTGATTTACATATGAGTAAAAATGAACAAACTCAAGTTTCATAGCGATACAATTTTTGGTCAGTAGTTATAGGAAGTCATAGTTGTACACTTAGCTAACATTAATCCAATTACCATTAATTGTACCATTTTTCTTATTTTGATAGCTTTTATTTTCAGAAAATGAGTATAAACAGTGTACTTGCATTTAAATGACGTCTTAATACTGTAACTACCTTGATAAACACATCATTCTGAGACATAATATAGACCAGCGGTTCCCAAACTTTCTTGACTCGCGAACCCCTTTCACAAACATCTAAGCTGCACAAACCCCCTGGTAAATATCCATAGCCATTAATTTAATTTTATACCTAATTTTTTTTATGAAATTTAGTTATTAATTGTGATCAAAATGGTTAATATCTTTAAATTAACCTACTATAGCTCGGTATGTACTTTGGGATACCCCACCTAATATAATGGAATAACATTGAAACTACTTAAGTACAAGTTCAAATAATTATACATTTGTTATAAAAATTAAAACTGAAAATAAATAAAAATTAAAACTGAAAATAAATAAGCAAAGTACTGTAGTAACATTTTCTTATCCTTACTGTCACAATATTATCACATTTAAAATGTTTTTTAAATTTGTACTGGAAATTGCTGCATTGAGATAACTGAAATACCCTCCTTTAATCACAAAATTCCATGCCGATTTTAGATTCAAAATTGTTAGCCAGTTTTAACAGCTACTCACCTCTTCACGTGACCTAGTGAGAAGGATACTCTTGCTTTGGATGGCACAGAGCTTTAAAGTCAGGAACCACAGACGATAAATAAAGTCTCAAGTTACTTTCAGCAATAAGCTTGTTTCTGTGTTTATTTTTTAGATAGGCTCGCTCAAATACGTAGAAGAAAATGGTAACAAATCTGTAATAGCTTTATTCTCTAACATAAAGAGCTTCTCCTTTAAACTTAACCAGGGACCAACTAATGACAAAGATTTATAGCTTTTCTTTAATTAAAAATCAGTGGAAATTTCAAGGAGCAGCGATTTTTCACTCACGCCTAATGTGGAGGATTCTAAAACTGCTGTTTCTTCCAGAGGATTTCGAGTGTAATTGTTATTATTGGACATGGCTGGGAAATATTCTCTTAAGGTTTTTCCAAGTTCCTTCAAGTGTTCTATAACCAAGTTCTTTACATTTTCGTCTAAAGAAAGCTGATCTTCTACCATGAACGCGTGAAGGGTATCAAAGCACTCCGTTTGATTGCTAATTAAACCCGTCTCCCAAAACTTATTTTTTTATGAACGACTTGATACGTTCTTGCACAGTAAAAACGTTAATATTTGACCCGCGAAGAGAGAGAAATTTAAACCGTTCATTTTTGAGAAAATGTCTGCCAAATATGCCAAAACTTTGAGCCACATTTTATCTTGCATGCACTTTGCTTCGTGAAAGGGATAGTTGGTAAAAAAAACACGAAAACTGGTATTTAAGTTCAAATAATCTTGTAAGAGTTCTACCTTCAGATAACCACCTGACTTCAGAGTGAGACGATAAACAATTGTAAATAATTCTCCCTTCCTGACAAAATGTTGCAAAAATCTGCCATTACAGAAATATTTTGGCGAACCCCTGGGAAGATTTCGCGAACCACAGTTTGGGAACCGCTGATCTAGACTATATGTAGCAAATGTGATAGTAATTTAGAATGGCCATAGCACCGAGTGAGTGGCCAAAGGACTAAGCTAGAACAGCATAGTGACGTCACCAAAACCAATTTCTCAGAACCATATTCAACTGTTGGTTATGGTTAAAATGACGTAATACACGTCTAATAACTTACTGTTTTAGTAGAGAGATTGTCTCCTGAGCTAAGGGGTGAGTTCATTTCCTGGCAAGATTGAAAAAAGTATCTTCTCTATATAAGTTGGTGCTTTCTATCGGAATAGGTGTCTTCTCGTTACAGTTGACGACTCCTTTATAAGGTTTATTTCTTCTCTCTTCAAAATGGCTTTCCCTCTATTGTAGAGTAGGCCTTTCCTCTTCAAGATGACGGTTGACAACTTATTTCTTGAGGTTGATATCTTATCTCTTGAAGATGACATAACTATTTCTTATAGATGATATCCTCACAGGTCAGATTAGAAAAGAGTTGGATTCTAGGTGTTTAATGGCCCTTATGAAAATTAACTATTGAAAACCAATAGTATTTTTGGAATACTATTGAATTTTAATAGTATTTTAGAATTACTATTGAATTTTAATAGTATTTTAGAATTACTATTAGATTTTAATAGTATTTTAAAAATTATTATTGGATTTTTATAGTATTTTTTGATTTACTAATGAGTTTTAATAATATTTTGTGATTAATATTGAACTTTAATAGTATTTTAAAACCCCTCTTGGATTTTAATAGTATTTTATAAATACTTTTGAATTCTAATAGTAATCTAGAATTACTATTGAATTTCAATCGTACTCTAAAATGACTATAGAGTTTTAATAGTATTTTAAAATTACTATTAGGTTTTAGTAGTATTTTAA
>CABFVX010000931.1:53174-72307 GCA_902151425.1 Timema shepardi
ACAATATTGAAAAGAGTTGGCGAAAGATTTGATTCTTTATTCGTCTGTTTATGAAAAGATAACCCAATTACTCACCATACATGGACTGGCGGAAGATTATTATTATTTTCACATGAATCTCGATCGCTAATCTTATTTAAGCAGATGGTTTTTTGAGAATACATCATTTTGGGGATTAAATAAGATTAACATCTACATAACAGTACAATAGTTTAATAAGGAACTTTATCATATATTTATTAAATATATATTTTTATATCATTTAATAAGTTCGAATAGCTATTTAAATTGATCTTAAATGCAACTTTATTTCTACTTTTTTGGTTTTGGTGTGTTTTTTTCTACAGATTATTCCATAATAAATTTTTAAAGTTCTCAGAAGTTATTTTTAATAGTTTTTTGCAAACATTAAATTTCTAAAGTTTTTCTCAATAGTAAATTCCTAAAGTTTTTCTCAATAGTAAATTTTTAAAGTATTTCTTAATATTAAATTTCTAAAGTTTTTCTCAATAGTAAATTCATAAAGTATTTCTCAATAGTAAATTTCTAAAGTATTTCTCAATAGTAAATTTCTAAAGTATTTATCAATAATAAATTTCTAAAGTATTTCTCAATAGTAAATGTCTATAGTTTTTCCCATTAGTATAATTCTAAAGTATTTTTCAATAGTACATTTCTAAAGTTTTGACTAATAGTATTAGTCCAAATTTACCCATTGAAATATTTCAATAGTTTTTTTAATAGTTTTTTGTATAAATTTTCATAAGGGGGTCACCACTGTTTAAATAACGTTTGAAAGAGACCATCACGTTGAAAAGCCTACTTGTACGATACTAATGATTCAACTGAAATAGGAGAATATTAACCTATTTTATTCTGACTGTTTATAAATTAAAAACATCAATAAATTGGGCGCAATATTAATGTTAATGACTAATTGGATGTCCACACTTCTATTTCAATAAAATGAAGACTTCGTGTGTCTATAATGAGCATTGCACGATATCTACCACATGCAAAGTTCTGAAATTCTAAAAATTATTAACCTCTGTGCACAGACATTTGCACCTCAATGCTGAAATTTTAAATTTTTGAATAGATTTATTTTATATGTATTAAAATCTGAGCTGTAAGGAAAAAAACTTCTTTGTCTGAAGCAAATAAAAGAGCTGTCCGGGGAAAAACCGGGCACTCCTGTTAGTATAATATATTATGTGTTTAATTTTTCCAAATAAACAATATATTATATTTAAATAGTTATTTTTTTTAGTGAAACTTGCTATAGAAGAATTCTAATCATCTGGTAATTAATGTATTATTAGATTATTATACAGTATATACGAGATCCCGGATTGACCACAAGAATGACCCTATTGTGAAATACAATTCGTATATATATAATACATATATATATATATATATATCTACAGTAATATGATATCATTATAATCTAGTACCCTTCTCGGTGGCGTAGTTGGCTAACGCGCTTGTCGTGTTGAGCTCTACTGCTGAGGACGGGGAAATTGAGGTTCGAATCTCGGTCGGGTGAACTGGGGGTGGTTTTTCCTTAATGGTTTTCCACTCTCCCTCCACGCAAATGCGGGTTCGCTTCCTCTAATTCAACCTGCCCAATTCCTAATCCACTAGAGTAATTAGTACTTAAAGCGTTTAACCCGAACGGGTAGTAAGACGCGGTGCTAAGTAGTAGTAGTGGTAGTAGTAGTATAATCTAGTATACTCAAACTACCTCTCTTTTGGTCGGTCTAGCTTTTCCCCTGCAACAAAACGATCAACTCCTAAACTCGTCCCTCCATAGAATTGAACATTCATACCCCGTTTATCAATAACCATTCTTCAGCATTCCTATTCTATCAAATAAATGTATAGACTCTATTCAGGATATAGCCATAAAAATAAATATTATATTATCTCTAGCTGCATGTGTTCACCCCGTCAGCTAACATGGCTCTGATAGTGCTGATATCGGCACTGCGGAATTCATTGATTTTCCTTTATTCACCCTCCCTTTGTTCAGTTGTTCTGCAGTATTTTACCGTATATTTTAGGATATTGCCTATATCTATTATCTTGAAGAAGACATACATGATAAAAAAAAGGTGTTTTACAAAATATCGAAGTCTTCAGAAATGAAATAAGACATTGTATCAGAACCGATGCGTACACACGATAACATTTAAAGTAGAACGAAGTTGGTTGAGATAGAACTTATAAAAAAAATCCTATATCAGATATTTAAATATCTTATTTTCAAAGACATATATAAATATGAACCCTTTTCTGCAGATGGGAAGAAATCCGGTAAATAAAATAAGGAAACTCGTCAGAAAATTGGGAAACAATATGGTGGCAATTTAAATACATATTCTAACAAAAATAGGTTTTGACTTCATTGATTTGAAGAAATATATATACCTAAAATATAAAATTAGATAAATAAGTGTTTTTATAAAACCAAGCGAACTTTTTTTTATCTATATCTTAACAGTACTATTAAAATAAAGAGGTCACCAGCACCTGTGACGGAGAGGGAGGCGTTCGAAATTGGCCAGGGTGTACTGTAAATTGTTTTACATTCTATCTATACAAATGCGGGTATATTTACTCAATGTTCTACCTATATCCGCCCTGACTCATTATAGTAATTATACGCATACCCGCCTCGATAGTGAAATGGTCTAAGGCTAAAACGACACACTCGAAATATAATGGACTGCCGATTACTGGGAGATTTGAGTTCAAATCACGTTATAGTGTAACGAGGGTGATTTTTCCTAAGCTGTTTTTAACTCTCTTTCTACGCAAATTCAGGTACACTTTCCTCAGGTTCGGATTTTATCATACATGATTCATTAGCGTAATTAACACGCAGGGTATTTTATTGAAACGCCGGAAAAAAAATTGTATCCATAACATGATTTTTTTTTAAACCTAGTTTGTCAATCTTAGATTATTATTTAATACATTATACTCATTATCCTTAGCTAAAGCCCAATATTAAAACAAGTAGTTTCGTATATAAAATAAAGTAATTTTAAAGTCATATCTTCTAATGCCAAACGACAAATTACCATGAGCAAACCAAAGTTTTTAATGTCGACGGGAAATACACTTCTACTTCACTGTCCTTGCAAATGGCCTCCTAAAAAGACTTAAGCTGATGTAAAGAGATAATATGTATGAGTTTATGCAAATGGAGAGACTTTCTACGAATAAGGTTCTAAACGCGCGCCCACACACGCATGAATTCGTACTCAGAAAACCATTTATTTAGTGCAAAGAACCCTAAATCCGAAAAGTTAAGACTTCTTTGTAATTGCCATTGGGATACGGATAGAGAGAGGGCTGCGCAACTCGGAAATATGGAAGGGAGAAAAAAAGTTCTTATCCCTGTTTCAGGACGCAGTGATTTATTTCTTATCAACTTATGGCATGATATCTTATAACAGTTCTGTGCCGTTTAAATGAATTAATTATGCATAAGCTTATATAAGATGAAAATACAATAATTGGTATTAATTTGTAGTAAAATTATCTTAGGACCGTCACTTAGAATTTTTTTTACAGCCAAAGTTAAAATATTTTATTATCTTATTGGTATTGTTTTATAGACAATGATAATATAATTTATATACAAATTGTTTGACAGTTACAGATCACATGAACTTACGTATGAAAACAAAGTAGTTATTCTAACTGTCGATCTATTAAAATAATACAGTATTTAAAAAAAATATTGCTTTAGTCCACACGCGAAGGTACATATTTAGTGGTCCACAGGATTGCCCTTTTTTGGGCATCAATCGGCCTGCGGGTCATATATTGCGCAGATTTGGGGTAGAGTAATCTCTGTACACTATCCCCCTTCTCCAAATACACCATCCTTGTATAAGGCCACTCAGCTATTGCATTAGATGGCGGTGTTTTTTCATCCCAAAGAGAGGTTCACGAATTTTAAATAACGTTCTTGCAACAACAAATAATTGCTCTAAGCCAGAATGATACTGCGGTACAGCATTGGCGCACATAGTCCCTGGCTCAACTAACGCATCAAGGTTATTATTTTTCTTTCAGTTGGATAAAAATATATGATTATTGGAAAAAATACATCAATTTTAAATGGTTGGTGGTTTACGAAAGTATTATTTCTAGACAGTTGTTTTAGTTATGTTTCACATTTATTTATTATATAATATATATTGTATGTGTATAACATATAAATGTATATATTTTTAAGATAGTGGTAAGTTTATATTTTATTTTTTCCCCGTAATGGTCTACGAACTTGATTATCTGCTTGGTCGTAGAAGTGAAAAAAATAGCAGCTTAACTTTGACAATAATTTATTTGATTACATCAGTACATACTGTATATATCTTTGTTTTTAATCGTTTGGTTATGTCAAGATTCCAAAACTTTCGTTAGAAACAAAAACAGAGACAAATCTTGGCGCAATTTATTGTGATTGTTTTTTCAAGATACAAAAATAGATAAAACACCCCATCCAAATATGTTACACATTTGTTGGGCAATTTGAGTTATTGTTTTAAACATAGTTTCTTAAATTACAATCAAATTATAAATATATCATTTAAATTAGCACTTTCACTGGTTAGATCTGTATCCAAGGAAGGGTGGTGAAAACTTAATTAGAGGAGGGCCAAATAATAAAAAAAATGTTAGGTATTTAAAAATGATAAATATTGACATAATGACATACTGACTACTGAAATACAGAATATACTGACATTAATAAGTTTAAAATACATTGAGAATGCAAAACCATCATAAATACCTTAACTTTTAGTTGATTCTCAATGGAGAAGAAAGATTCTCATAAGTCATAAGTAATTTGGTTTCTAAAATCACTTTACCTAAGTTGTATGGTTGAAAACACTTGTTAGCATTAATACGAGGATGTAAACTTTGCCATGTATTTTTGAGCGTGATATACCTAAGTTTGTAAATGTTGATTTCGGCATGGTTTTATAAAAAAAATAGTTTTGTTGTGTCTTAAAAAATCCTGCTTCATTCACAAAGCTAAACATTTAAATTATTTATCCCATGTGCTGGATTGAACACACCATGGGCCGTAGCTTGCCCCTCCTTGAACAAAGGTGTAAGACTCTCATAGCAATTAGTTTAAATAAGCGTAAAAGTCAAGGTTAGAATCTCAGCCGGGTTTTTGAAGGGGATTTTCAAAATATTATTTATCACTTTGCTTTTACCGACCTCTATCAACCCTAGTGTGGGTGTAGGCATACAGCCTACAATCTACCGTTCTAATTTAAAAAATATATATTTGTGTTTTGAATAGAAATTTATTAATAGTAATTAAAATAACAAGTTCGTCACTAACATAACAAAAAAACTCCATGGCGTCAGCTCACAACTAGGCTGTACCGACCGAGCGGCCGCCACCGTTAGCGATTATAGTGCCAACATTTTCATAAAGAGGGTGTCATGTGGTCAGCACAACGCAAACCTCCAGCTATTAATCTCCGTTTTCTAGACTGGAGCTGCTATTTATTTATTCAAGTAGCTCCTCATTTGTACTTAGGCTGCTGAGCTTACCCCGTTACAGACCCAATGCTTCACATAAACATCTGGAAACACCGGTAATCGAACCTGGGATCTCTGGATCTGTAGCCAGGAACTCTTGTCTACTAGACCACAGAGGTGGCCAACATAACAAATACATATTTAATAATAATGGTTGGAATAAACACTAATGGAATTGGTTAAATAAAGGAAAGTATTAACATTACAATAAATGGTATGACACAATCGCACTAGACTTATCATGCTGTGACCCACCTTGGTGGCCTAGTTAGCTAACGCGCTATTATCATGTTGAGCTAGACTGCCGAGGATGGGGAGATCAAGGTTCGAATCTTGATCGGGTGATCTGGGGGTGGTTTTTCCTAAATGGTTTTGCACCTTCCCTCCCCCAAATGCGGGTTCACTTCCTCTAAACTCAACATTCTCAATTCCTAATTCATTAACGTAGTTAGTACTTAAGCGTATAGCCCGAACGGGTAGTAATACGCGGTGATATATAATAATGATAATAATAATAATAAAATGAATCATGCTGTATTATCAATAGTCCATGCTTCGAGCGGGCTTCCGGTCTTTAGTCAACATAATGACAGTCAAAACATATTATAAGAGCTTTGTAACAAAAAAACATTAAAATTAAGACATTACATCTAAGAGAACCAGGCTCATGAATCAATGGTAAGAAAATAATTATAAATATAATTTTATGGTTAAATATTATTCACTTGATAATTTAACTATAAAATTCTGTTTATAGTTATTTTATTACCATCGAATCATGAGCTTTAAACTCTTAAATGGAATGCCCGAATTTTCATAACATTTTTGCTATACAGGCTCTTATAATATGTTATGACTGACATTCTTCATTATATGAATACTAATGATATTTATTTACTTCTTAATCTGATCTAATGTTTAATATAACTCTATCTAATAACCGTTATAACTTCATAGTACATGTATTTATTCACAAATTAAGATATAACTTAGCATGAATGGTTATCACTTTGGTCCCAGGCATCGGATGACATGGTATGTCCAGTAATTAAACACCCTCGGAGATCCCTATTAGACGAAGAGGGTAGAGCATTGTTGATTCTCTTCATTCCCTGAACAATGGCGTATGCTGTTGTCTAGAGTGTGAGAGGTTTATATCCGACCCTATTTTGCCAGATCCAAATACAAACTCTAGTCTTGTTTGAAAAACAAAACAAAAACATGTGTATGTATATGGTGCGCCGGTATTTAGTGTGAATGGGGAAAGTGCTATTGTCTTGGTACAGAAGGAGTCAGGAGGGTAGTGAAAGGGAGTATTGTTCGTGGAGACCTCTGTGACCCAATGACTTCCTAGTTTGTTGATTTAACTACTTAAGTAGCAAGCTTCTCATTGTTGATTTGATGAGGATTATTGGATATGAGGATATTGACATAATCAAGTCTACACTTCAATTTACCAAGAAACAGCCTTTTTAAAAATTCAATATTTTTTGGTAGCCAACTTTTACCATTTATTTAATGTTATTTTACAGGCATTGATTATATCCATCAAAAGTGATAGCTTTAAAAAACATGACCTTATGTATGAAGACGTGGAAGAATTTGGTTTCTTTATTGAAAAACCTAACATATTTTTTACGGTCAACTTTAATAATAATACTTATATTCCATTCACGGTAGGAATTACTCTCTGAAAGGTCTTTTTCCTAGCACCACGTCTTACTACTCGTTCGGGTTGTACGCTTAATTACTAATTACGTTAATTGGTTAGGAATGGGGAAGGTTGAATATAAAGGAAGTGAACCCACATTTTCATAGAGGGAGACTGAAAAACCATTTAGAAAAATCAACCCCAGTTCACCCAAGCGAGATTTGAACTTTGATCTCCCCATCCTCGGCAGTATAGCTCAACACGAAACTAGCACGTTAACTAACTACGCCACCGAGGTGGGTTGAGGGTCATCGTTGATAATATGTTATTATATTATTGAAGTGGTATATAGGTACGCATAATGTATAATATTTATTCAAATTGACAGCTACAGATTACAGGACTTGACGTATGAATACGTGAAAGTAGATCTTTTTTAGCTGTAAATTAAGATTCTTTATAGGAAAATTGGACTTTAATAAGAGTTTATGCTCATTAGTGGTCTATGCCGGTTGTATGATAGAGATACGATGAGGTTACAATTTTATTTATTTGAGGTACTAAACGTGCTCTTTCTTAACCGACCAATTATATCAGCATACTAAAACTTCTAAGAACGAGAGCGAAAGGGCCTACCAATTTTACCAGGAAAGATATTTTTGCATACATTCCAGGGATATTTTACGCACCAAAATCAACATGGGACCGACGGCTTTACTTTTCCTTCAAAGGAAGTTGTGATACAGATTTTTATCGCTTAGCAAAAATCCGTTTACACCAGCTGGGTTTGAACCCACGAACATCAGCTCCTGAGGCAAGCACTTTATCCCAAACCCACAGAAGTCGACGATGAGAGTACAAAAGAAGTCGCTTTTAAACCTCTAGTGCACCCCTATTAATATAGATACAACGAAAAGATAAGATATAATAGGTTATGGTAGATCTTGAGAAGTCGATTTTCAAGGAACGTGAGGGAATATTCTTACAAAACATTCAACATAAATGGGCTACAATTGGGTTCACAAGGAAATACATTTTTTTTTACATTTGTAGCCTTATATTTACTAAAACAATTTTCATGAATGTTTAGTTGTAAACGTCAGGTCAAGGCTATAAAATAATATACTAATAACAATAATAATAATACCATCAAACATTTTTAATACTTACAAAAAAAAGTTTGAATTTTCTTAAAGTTCCTTCCTACCAAAATCTTTCTACAATCAATGTCTCGATAGTAAAAAGAGTATTTTCTAAAAATTCCTTTTTGCCAGTATATTTATATTATCAATGTCTGGATATTAAAAAAAACTACTAACTGCTTTTAATTTTACTACCTTTTATAAATTAAACACTAAGCCTATCACTACTAATTTTTAAACTATCTTTCTATTACGTGTTATTGAATTAAAACTACAATATTGATGAAACCATTTTCGGGTGAGTTAAAAAAACTGCTTTTCTCTAGTGATAAATGATACACATGTATAAAACGTGTCGATCTTTTTAGTTTGGACTTAAATAAACTGTAGGCATGCATGTAAATAAAACTTCGCTAAATCGTTAATACAAGATACCTTATGACAAAGAGATAAAGAATCAGAGGTGGGATGAAGTTAAAATACAAAAAGTACACTAAAATGTATGCAAGTTTACATAAATCTAGACGGTGATTCATTTCCACGCTGTAGCTCTACAACATAATTATATACACGCAAAATAATACACATATATAGAGGTATACAAACAAGCATTCTCCATGTCTATTAAATCACATACTTTTAGATTTAGACTAGCTTTGTTATAAAACATTATTGAAAGAATTTCTCTGAACGGTGATACTTTTTATATGACTATAATACAGTTAGTTTCGCCGAAGCAGAGGGATTTGTTATTTCAATTTCAAGTAAAAAAAAAAAAGAATAAATCAAAGTTCTTATTTTATATTTCACTTTCCAGTAGCGCCGCGCGTTCTAGCAGCTTGCGCATGTATTTTTATTCGTTGATCCTTTTCACCGGTTTAATGAAAAGTGTGTTCTTTGCCGCCTGATATCATCTCTCTATGAATACAACCTTTCTTCTTCTCCCTTCTTCGAATCTGGCAGATGGAAAGATGCTCCGAAGAGATATGGCACCAAAACTCTGGCACAGCACGGTGTATTCTTGTACAGTCTTGTTAAAATCAAAATGATAAACAAACTAGAAAAAGTAATTCACCATTCTTCATAACCGCATCCATTTAAGAAAGAAGGGTTAAACGCCGTATCCACCATATCTCCAAATTATAGATAAGTTAATACATAAATAACAATAGATGACAATGCAGATTTAAAATAATTAAATTAATATAAATTCATAACTGATATGAGTTTCAATAGTGTAGGAAATTTGAAAACGGTTGAATTAAAAATGTCGATTGTACTGTAAAAATAAATATTTTAATGTTCAACTATGTACTTTTTCTAAACAATTTTTAAAACTTTATGACTTTATTTTTGCTCCTATAAATTCCAAAAAATGTAAATAGTTCTTTTTGGCTTAAGAGGATGTGTTAATTTGGCTTTTACTACATATATTTAAAGATTAGATTTTTTTAAATCTATAGTTTAATTCATTCTCTCCCAGATCCATCCAAATAAATTCCTAGTCCACCCAGCTCCTTGCTTCCCCGAAAATGGCTCTCTGTGTACGTCTGTGACGTTTTGCGTGTACACCCCTGAATCTACACTAGTGTTTAAAACGTCACAGGTATCGTAACATGCGCATCACGCTTTCGTGCTAATACATGTTTCCGGTGTTAAACTAACTACATAATTAGGGGGCCCATTCGCACTTTTTTTTTGCAGAATAATATGGTTTTTTGAGGTGATGTCCTGTTGTCCTACAGAGCAGATAGTAGTACACCCATATGTTTTTAACTAAGTACTTCCACAATTACTTATTTTTGTAGTTAGAGAGCTATTTCGAATTTACACAGAGCTGGGGCAAGAAACATCACCCTATAGATATTTTTTTTTAGATATTTTATTTACAAGTTATATTTGCCAGAATTTCTTTATACCCTGGCATTAGTTGTAAGAACGGTTTAGAAAATTCAAATATATTTATTTGCTGCCAACATTGATAGCTTATTATTATATGATTTGTATTATTATATAGGTATCTATAAGATATTTTAAAAAGACAACTGCAGATAACATGACTTTATGTATACATATATTACAATTGTTTTAGTAACCAACATCTACTGTTCTTCCTACAAAAATCATATTATACACGTGCAGTAACAATTTAATTTCCTATCATTATTATTAGCATCGCTTCTTACTACCCGTTCGGGTTATACGCACCTACAATCATGTGAGATGGTAGAGTGATTGTGAGATGAAAGAGAGGACCTACAGTTTAACGTGGACTCCGAACCACGGTGGAGGCCTGGCAATTCCAACATTCACAAGTTGTGATTAATACATGTCTTGTCAGAGGTGAAGGAAGGGTTTGGCAATCAGATAAATTTGTTTCGGGACCAAGTATAGAACCCCGGATCTCATTTCCTATCTTTTTTTTAAAATACGTCTTTCAAAAATGTTTCTTTATATTACCTAATAATTTTGTTTATGAAGTTTATTTGCTTTTAATACGATTTTATTATTATAACTTTTGTGCTGGAGTATTTGTTTGAAGTGGTTTGCAACTAACTTTTTAAATTTATTTATAATTAATAAAAAAAAGTAAAAAATAATATTTTTGTTAAAAGTAAAAATAATAATGATTTGTACGAACAGAGTTTGAATCGGCATTATGTTCCTTTAAATGACGATGAAACCAATGCTATTGTAGGATGTTGATGTTTCCTTGAATTATATATATATATATATATATATATATATATATATATATATATATATATAAATAAANATATATATATATATATATATATATATCAATGAAAAGTGAGTTTTAATAAATAGAGTTTGTTTCAACTACATTATTTTCACTACCTTTACCAATTTTTTTCCAAACAATTAATTTCCCATTTTTTGGGGAAGATATACATGGAACACTAAAAAAAAGTTATACTGGATAACTATTTTTTACCCTGATTTTTCTAAAAAAAATTTACGTTCAGCATAAATATAATGTAAGAGTAAATATAATACGTCCAAGACGTGCACCTTATTATTTCCATAGGAACCAGATAATGTTTTTTTGGGAGGTTGGTTTTTTGAAATACACAAACTGGTGGTTAATTGATTGAAGGTGTCAAGGCTTACAAAAATTGATAGAAAACACTATTTCACACTTTAAGGTTTCCTACAATATTAAAGCAACGTTTTGAATTTCTAGTTTTCACAATTTTGGAGGAAATACCCTCATTGGCAGTTAAGTGGCTTAGAGCATTAGGCACACAAAAATAAATTCTATTATAATTATAATATTATTTTACTCTGCTATTCTAGAGTTTAATTTGCCTTTTATTGAGAGAAATCATCTATTTGTCTGAATATTTTTCTATATAAATGAAATATCAAATAATATAAAGATATGAAACGTTGTCTGTGTGTAGTTTATTTTGGTAAAAAAACACGATTTATCTTCTAATGTGAATACAAATCAACAAAACCTAACCTATTGTTTTTATTTTTATTTAATATTGAAATGTATCATGATATTTACTTCTAGTATTTGACCATGGCTTCACTCATATTAATCAATACATTAACATAGTCATCCACTTCAATTTATATAAAAAAGAATAAACACTACTTGAGAGCAGTGTTTTACTGGAGTACGAAGATTCAAAAAGAAACATGAGCTCGCCTCCAACCCCTACTACCCTTGAAACCACAGCAATAACGTACAATTCGATTACCAACAATAATAGCCGCGACGAATGTCCACTACTTTCGACCATCTTATTAGAAATTACTTCACTCACTGGTAAGATGGCGTGATGGTGTATAGCTTACCATCATGGTTTCCTGAAAAATAAAAGCATACAACATATCCCATCTCGATCCGATGAGTACTTTTTGAGTTTACTGGAAACAACCAAGTAGACAAAATTAAAGACACAGATAGATTTAGTGTTTTATTATTTATAAAGATTTGGATTTCCAGTTAATTTGGTGATCAAATTAACTATAGAACTTAAAAATTCTAAATTCAGTAAGAGAATACAACGATTGACAGCATAGTTTAAGACATTATATTTGATAAAACATCAGTTTTATTGAATTTTATCATGAAGAAATATAGTTTATGTACGTACAGAGGATAAGTAGTTTGCGAGAGAAAATCATTTATAAGTCGTTTAAACTGTTTTTGAGTTAAACGCAAACATACAAATTAACAGACATGTAAACAAACCTCTTTTTATCTGTGAAAGATAAATGGTAACACACAAAACTAATTACTGTCATATAAAGTTTATTATATTTTGTGAAATAGCTAGAAAAATCAGTTAGATAAAAATTTTAATTTTAGTTTAATTATTATGTAAAAAATATATTTCCTAGATATACAGTTTTAACAAAAACGTTATAAACAATAATTTTGAAAGATCTCAAACTTTTAATAATTTATGGGACATAATAAGAAAAAGCTTGAGGTATGATAAAAAATATTTAAAAAAATAAGTTTGAACAAAATCCATTAAATCGATTTTGGTGTAGCCCCAGGGACAGACATGGGTACATACATAATTGTAAACCTCACTTTTTCTAGTTCGGAGGCATATGAAATGTAAGGCTCTGTAATAATGAGGTGGAGGATTTTCACGATTAAAATATTTTGTTCATAAATATAATAGATAAAAATTGAAATTAAAAGATAAGTGTTTTAATCAGAAATGCAAATACTGTACCTTAGTCATACACGCTAGGCCTACACATTTAAATGAACAATATAGGAGCCCCCCCCCCCTACTCTTAAAATTATAATATATAATTCTTTCTTAAGCTTAACCATTTAAAGATAAAATAAAATAAATATGCGCAGCTTTTGACAGTTGTTGACGTCTGTTTTGTTCAGTTATCCGGATAGCTAAGATACACGATTAAGATCCAAGCAAATAATGCATCGCGGTACGTTTTTCTGTAATTTAGTCCTCATCCAAATTAGATTTGAAACTCAATCTTCTTGTCATCAACAATCCAATCTATCGAGTGAATAACGTCCTAGACCGTGGGATCACTGGTGCGCGTCGTTTAAATACATGCGTACTAATCCGCGTTATTTTTTTTATATTTTTTTTCCGTTGTGTGGTTTTGTTATTAATTGCGAGGCTGAAAGGTATATCACGGAAAGAGCCACGGCGTCAATAAGCTTTTGACTTTGCCATTTCGACCTTTCATTCCATTAAATTGGTACACCGTTATTCAACTAAACAATTATCACGCCATTATTCACTTTAGCCTGAAATGAAATGTATTGAAAAACTTTTGTGGTTTGGGGTTGTAGTCCACTTGGAAATGAGCCATATAAATCAAATATATTTTACTTTATTGAAGTTTACGAGATGATTTTATTTACAATACATAAATTTTATTAAATTGGTAAAAAACTGTTATTAGTAGAGTTTATTGACGCGTCAAAATAACAACTAACCACTACCCAATCAATTTTTTTCTTCTTTTTGCACCACGCCCATCTGGGCTGCCGGGATTTAATTACCCTAATGTGAGTGAAATGAAGAAGAGATACCTTAAAGAGACATTTTTTCCAGAATTGAGGTGGAGGGAGAGAAGGAAACAATTTAGAAAACAAATACCCACACTCCATCTAGCCAGTATTTGAACCTAGACCTTCTTGTCACCTGAAAAGTAGACTAGACGAGTTTTACGTTTAGTGCATGTGCCCAATAGTGTGTGTGTGTTTATTTAATGGCAATTATTAGAGCAATATAACACACATACTGGTATCAATATATAGAAGCTTCTAATTATTCTTCAAAACACTTGTTTATTTTAGTTTGCACTTCTTTTATTTTCTGCATTTTGCGTTCAGGATATTCACAACTTGTACTACAATAAATACATAGATTGATTAAGATACATTTTAGTTAGATAAACCAGCATCCGTATAGAGAGAGGATGGGAAAACACATTTAAAAAATACTATCCCAGTACATCTGGTTTGGATCGAGCCCAAGCCAGTGTCAGGCAAACTAACAATGCTTCCAACAATACAGGTTTGAATTTTTATCGCATCTATTTGAATTTATTAAGTCCTATATAAGTAATTAGGCCTACCTAGCAAATATAAATTATAACTTAGTATATGATAACTTTTAAATGTAGTATTGTTTAAATTAAGCCTCAGGCCATACTCAATTTTATCCAAAATATTTTGGGGTGTTAAATCTTTCTTAGTAGATAGAAGAAAAGTGATAAATCAAGCCCCATTTGTTTAAAAGATAGATTAAAGAAATTAAATTAAAAACATAAAAGAGTTGAATTTATGTAATGGTTTATTTTTGAAATAAACTAAATTAAAAATCTGGAGTTCATGATTTTTTTAAATTGGATTATTTAAAATGTACTTCAAGACTTTAAAAACTAGCTTAAACTAGGACAATACCTACTCCTTAAATTTAAAACCCAGCCCTAGTGTACATATATTTAATAGCCGAGTCCGGATTTTGATTACATGTCGTTTTTGTTCGTCACATACAATGCCTATAAGTACATTAACTCTGTTCATGATTCCCTCGTTGTATAAATGCATACTTCGTATTTTTTTGTCATTATTTGTCAAATTAGAGTTTGAGGTCATATTTTCTATGTTGGCTTCATTTTTGAGTATCTTTGAAGTACTTTTAAGGCATTTTAATTCATCTCTAGGCATTTTTTTAGTAACTTTAAAGCACTCATTTCGAACAAGTATATTTTTATGTACCTTCGTCCATGTCTATTCGCCTGAGATATGATTTGGTCCAAAATTAGTTCCTATCTAGGAGTTTTTACATAATAAATAATAATACTTGTATGTATACTTTTAGCACCACGTTTTACTAAACATTTGGTCAAACACTTATGTACTAATTACGCTAATAGTTTTTGGAACTAGGAAGGCTATATTTATAGAAAATGTTCCCACATTTGCGTGGAGAGAAATTTGAAAACTTTTTGGTGAATGCATCCTAAGTATAATCAATTGAGATCCGAACCTCGACCTCCCACTCATCAGCAGTCTAGTTTAATGCGAGAGTAACGCACTTAGACTATACGGCCATCGATGCATGTTATGTATATATAAATTCTTTAAATAAATCATTTGGGGTTAGCTTATTTGCGAGTGATTTTTGAACATTTTGTTCCTATTACAGCAGGCTATATGAGAAAATAAGTACTATGTTGTATAACCAATTATTTTTAAAGCTAAACAGAATATTAACACTGCTAATGTTTTAAGATGATATGGTGAGAAACGTAAGTTAAAACCGGTATTTTTGAATTTTTCTATTAACAAACTTTTTTTCACAAAGTTAATAAAATATTTCTCCAGTAGATCTATTTAGTTTGACTTTATATATTGTATATAGTAAGTAATTAATTCCATGTTTAGGGTAATTCTTCCCTCATATTTTAAAACAGTTTCTTTGAAGGACGTTTGAAAATCATCGGCTAGCAATGAGCTTTCTTTGATACCGCAACCATGGCTATATGATCATTATCATCATCATCATCATCATCCGCTGTTTCCAGTCCGTGGTCGAGTCAGTTTAGTAAAATGCCTTTATCTTCCTCTATGTTTCCATCATTATAGCTCCTTTAATTGCTTCCATTATTATTCTCTCACTTTCACACTTTCTGTTATCCACTCCTCCCATATCTTTCTTGGCCTCCCTTGTGAGCGTATTCCTAAATACATCATATATATTAATCTTCTTGGTATATTCGTCCCTTCCATCCTAATTACGCGTCCAAACCATCCCATGCTTGCTCCCTCAACTATTTTATGTACCCCTGAGCTCCAAATTTTGACCTTACATCTTTATTTCTAATCCTATATTTTCTGGTGACTGCTAATATGCTCATCAACAACTTTATTTTCATGGCCTCCACTTTCCTTGTTTTGCTTTTATCAAACATCTAAGTTTCTGTTGTATACGTAACTATGGATTGTTAGCCGATGAGTTCTTCAATTCCCCATCCAATAATCCTCCTTAAAATTTGAGTGAAGAATGATCCTGGGTACAGAACGAATCCTGGAGAACTAATGGGCATGCTAGGTCAAGAGTCCCGGGTCTAATTCCCGTGTCCAGGTGTCATTTTTCAATCAATGAATAAAAAAAATTGGCATGTATAAACTCCAAAAAATACTGACGCTAGGTCTCATTCACTGTCCTCAAACTTCATATTTTCATTCATTCATCCTTCCATTCACGTTCTTTTTCCATTAAGGTTTTATTTTATGGTCGTGGGTTGTGCAGTTCTCTTGTTTTGTTCATTTACATCAATGTATAGATAGTTATGTAGGTGTGAGCGGATACATAAATCAGAAACATAAAATTAAGTATCTTGTCCAAGGTCATACTTGGGTTGTTCCAAGACACCTACTCCACTGTATTTATTTGAATATCAAACATCTCACTTTAAATATTCTATAAACTACTAGACTGTAAACCATTTAACGTCACATTTGGGTGTTTAAAACATCCATGATGTATAGTTTAAACATTATAAGTTTATGAATATTTAATTTAAAATTTTCAAGAGTAGAGCTTTAATGGAGAAAATTGAAAATAATCCATTTTTAAAAGCTTAGATGCTCTCATTTGTTGTTTAATTTAAGAGAACGACAAAATGGATGATTAACACATAAGTTTTTACTTTTTCATATAAAGAGAAAGTATTGTAATCGTGAATGAGTTAGCGATCGCGATTATGATGAGTCTTTAGGTGTAAGTGCTCCCGAACCAAAAAAGTGGATTTCACAATAATTTTTGATTGTTGTCATGTCTGTCTGAAATGGGTTGACGATTTTTTTCAACTTGATATTTATATCCTATGGTTCTATACTTCATGACGTATTTTAAGCCATCGAATTAAGGGTAGGAAATAAGGTTGATAAAGTTGTCTGCACAACGATCGTGATAATTATATCTATATTCATATTTAAAATAAATAAGCTCGAGCGTTATTAATAATAATGTTTACTTTGTCGAATCCTAGTCAGGTCTAATGAGAGTAGTTTTTTATAATTAATTTCCACATTCCTTCCACGAAAATGCGGGTAAATTACCTCTAAAACGCTTCCTACCTCATTATTACCTCACTATAGTAATTATCATTTATGCGTATAGAATGAAAAAGTGTAGGCTTGAGACGCGGCGATAAAAAAATAATATATTTACTTTCTCTTAAGTAGGCAAAGTATTGTAATTATGGACATTTTGGCCATCATAATTATGATGAATCCTGACGTTTTATGTGCCCCAGAACTCAAATAATGTGAGTCTAACGGTTTCTCTGTCATCATTTGTCTGTCTGTCTGTCCTTCTCCATGTTTTTGGTATAACCATAAGCTAGTCCATCTCCACGTATGTTTGTCTGTCAGTCCATTCAGCCTTCCATCCTTATGTCAGTCCGTCAATCGATATCCATACCAGTCAGTCCATCTCCACGTATGTTTGTCTGTCAGTCCGTTCAGCCTTCCATCCTTATGTCAGTCCATCAATCGATATCCATACCAGTCAGTCCATCTCCACGTATGTTTGTCTGTCAGTCCGTTCAGCCTTCCATCCTTATGTCAGTCCATCAATCGATATCCATACCAGTCAGTCCATCTCCACGTATGTTTGTCTGTCAGTCCGTTCAGCCTTCCATCCTTATGTCAGTCCATCAATCGATATCCATACCAGTCAGTCCATCTCCACGTATGTTTGTCTGTCAGTCCGTTCAGCCTTCCATCCTTATGTCAGTCCATCAATCGATATCCATACCAGTCAGTCCATCTCCACGTATGTTTGTCTGTCAGTCCGTTCAGCCTTCCATCCTTATGTCAGTCCATCAATCGATATCCATACCAGTCAGTCCATCTCCACGTATGTTTGTCTGTCAGTCCGTTCAGCCTTCCATCCTTATGTCAGTCCGTCAATCGATATCAAAACCTGTCAGTCTATTGCAATGTGTCTGTCTCTTAAGTCAATCCAGCCTTCCATCCTTATGTCAGTCCATCAATCCATATCCATGCCTGTCAGTCTATTGCAATGTGTCTGTCTCTTAAGTCAATCCAGCCTTCCATCTTGATGCCAGTCATCAATCCAGCCTCAACTCTGTAATGGAATGATAGAATATGTGGTCATACCTCAAGGTCGAATAGAGATTTTGTTTCTAACCCTAAAATTAAGGTCGATCTACTGATGATTGATTTTTGAAAACTCGAATTTTTTCAAAAATGGTTCTAACAATTTTGTTTGAGTGGTTATCTAAAGAAAGTTTTATATTATTGTGAAAATAATTTTTTCCTAGAATTTTTGTAATTCTTGTTAACATAGACAAGTGGTATTTCACCTTTTTTTTCTCCTGCCCAGTCTATAATCTACATTTAAAATAAATAAAATATAGTACATAATGTGTTAAATAATAAGTTTTAAGTGGTATAGATATATTAACTACATTTTACGTATCCCCTCGAATATCCTCAAGTACCCCAGGTTGAATACCACTCCAATATAGTTTGAGAATGTACTTGCCATTTTTTTCTTTCTATTTTTTAGTTAGAACATTCAACCCAATATGAGTATCATAGAGATTATGTATTCGCATTAGTGCGATTAGAGAATGGTGAAACATAAATGAAAAGCTCATATTAAAAACAAGTCACTTTACACCCACCCTGTATTCATAACCTGACCTGCACACACACACACACACACACACACACACACACACAC